>JBCAUA010367888.1:0-10596 GCA_038406235.1 Peronia verruculata | reverse complement strand
GAAAAGGTCCTTTTGGTGACAAGGAGCCCCCCCCCTTCCCCCCCCCCCCCCCCCCTCTTTTATCACTGTGTTTGGAGTTATGGTGCACTTCACTTAGCTCTATCCCAGGGTAGCTCAACTCTCCTGCTTGCTCAATCAAATTTTTTGGTCAGAGCTGTAATTCCTCTTTTTTTTTTTTTTTTCAGTTAAAAAAGCCTGACCACTTTGACCATTTGCTCAGCCCTGCCAGGCTTTGCTGAACCTAAAGTTCTATGTCAACAGCCTTTTTAAACATAGAAACTGGATGCTTAGGTGGTTGACTGGAATACCAAATACTAGCTGTCAAGAGGTAGTGAGGGGAAGGAGGGGCTGAGTCAATCCAAGCTAGAAACTATGGCAACGATCTAGATTGCATTACCTCTGGCCAACACAAGGCACTCACCTCAGATCACTAGTCTTGTTCAGCATTACATTTTGATGGGGAGGTTTGGATGAGATGATACAGAAGTTTATTGGAAGCCTAATTTTTATCCAATGTATTGCAAAGCGAGAGTTGAAGCGGTATCAATGCTTACATTGTATATGCCTGCAGCGTTGGTCAGCTTTATTTATCAACTCGATGTCTCCGAGCTCCATTACTTAATCAAGAATGGTACGAGCAGCACTGTTCTTGCATCTAGGTTGAGCACTATTTGATCTTGCAACTTTTGCATTTCATTCTTTTCCATGTTCATTGCAAATGAGAGTTACGTCCTTAGCAACAGCAAACTACGTCTGAAAAGCAATGGTCAATAGACCAACGAGGCATGGGACTTAGGTAAAAAATTCGACTTCATCACTGACTTCATTTTGTTTTGGCTGGTTCACTGTGGGGCACCTTTTTTTTTTTTTTTTCAGTGCGATACAAGTCTTCCATGACTAATGCAGAAATGGAAGTATGGGACTTTTGTACATGCTCATTTCTCTGTGGCTTTTTTTTTTTTTGCAGAAAATGAATTGCACAGTTCCCAGTTCCTCAAATATCAGAAGATTCAGTCAAGTTATCATATGAGAATTATTGGTTGAAAGTTAGCGCTTGAGACCCATGAAAACAACAAAAGTGTGATCATGTTGGTCTGAAAGAAATCCTGAAGAAAAGACTAATGCAAGAAGGGAGTTGTTCCTGAGTACAGTCTGGATTTAGACAGAGCAGTCATATTCCCATTCGAAAAACTGATGATGATGGCCCTTTGCTGTTTATTTTCTGCTTTTACTTATGTAATCTTTTTTTTAATAGTAAAACCATTGCCACTCCATGTGCCAGTGGCTATTATGCCAGTATTGCCAAGTTCTCCATCTTCAGACTGAGTTTTGCTGTCTCAAGATTACATAGCTAAATTATGCTGACCAATTTGATAAAACTGTCTAACTTTTTCATGAAAATAGTCAAATCCTTGGAGCCATTTCGATGAAAAAAAAAAAAGAATGAGCAGAAATATTCAGCCTAGATCTAGATCTAACTAACTCCTGTAATTGATTATGGCAACCCTGTATCAATGTAATCAACAGACTGGTTTATTGTAGAGCTTATACTATGACGATACATAGATCTAGATCTAGGCCTCAATCATGACATGTGGAGACCCCTTTCATTCTAGAAAATTGTGGGGCAGGAAAGGGAGATAACAAATATCTCTCTGTACGTTGTGTCATTATTGGCACTATTTAATTGACACCATGGTAGCTCAACCAATTTTTTTTTTTCCTCTGTGAGATCAAGCTAGCCAGATTGCACTATATTATGCATTGCTTCCAGTTCCAAGTGATCTTATTACATTTTAGCGGAATGTGCCAGGATAATTTTCTTTTTAAAATCTGGAATATTGAATTATTTCAACTCCTTTCTGCAAATTTATTGTCCCCCTCCCACCAATTATATTTGATAGTTTACATTATGTTCTTGATTTTTTCCAGCATCTTCAGATAACAATGCTCGACTGTGGAGTGTGAACACGGGTGAAATCAAGAGAGAATACAGTGGGCATGAGAAAGCTGTTGTCTGTTTAGCTTTTAGAGATGAAGTTGTTACATAGCAGAAACATGACTACCCTGCGTTTTTGTAAAGTTTTTAGATTTTGAATGTAGTTTTCTGTAATGAAAAACAGCAATCTTATTCTTATGATCTTCTCTTATAAAGCAGTGTTGATCAGTCACTAGGAAACAAGTCAACATGGTCCACACTAAACTAATACAACGGAATTAATGCTCAGTTTAAGAATACTTGCCCTATATGTTTATTTCCCAGTCTGTTGTGCATTGGATTTTTACATATGTATTTTGTATAATCCTTTATGAGGTGAGAAAGAAATGTGTTGAGCTCGTACCATCATATAGTTTCATCTTTAGATGATTAGTACATAAATTCAATCTCAAGTCAAAATCGGTATGGCTGATATGGGGAATAGGGAGTAGAGGTGTGTGGAGATGAAGGTGGCGAGGAACAGACTGAAAGTGAATCATGGCACAACATTTGTAAAATAATTGCCTAGATCACATTTGGCCATTTTAAGAAAACAGAAAAAAAAAAAAGTTTTCATTCCACAAAATAATATCACGTTGTATTTCAATTTATGCAAGCTTTCATTAAAATTCGATGTTGGAAACAAGCATTTAAGAGCAATGTAGTTAAAGACTCAAAGTATGGCTTGCACTCATTGATATAGACTCAAAGTATGGCTTGCACTCATTGATATAGGCAACTTGTCACAATACGTATCATGTCTTGACTTAGGTGAAATCACAGTGAAATGAGCAGTTTGGAGGGTGAACCAGAGCAAAATAGGTACTAAGTGTCCCAGTATTCTCTGTAATTGATATGTTGTCTCCAGTGCTTTGTTTTTTTATGAACATGAGAATGGTACAGTTAATGTCAACACATTTGGTATCGGCATCACAATGAGTCTGCTATGTGAAGAAATGTGACACTCATCTCAAATAGTGAATCCCATTACCACATATTTTATATGATATTCTTGCAATTAGGACTCACTCAGAGAGCAAAATAGTCATTATCCAAATGTGAAAATTTTAGTAGCATTGTATCACTACATGTACTTTTTTCCTGTTCAACATTGCATATACACACTTTGCATTTGTTTTGTTTCAGTGGAAGGTCTCCTGTGTATTCATACTTTTGAATTACATTGTTGAAACTGCCGAATGTGAAATACCTAAACTTATTTTGATGCTTAGCATCATTGAATGAAAAACTGTCAATGTTGAGAGTGGAGATTAAACATGGTCAAAAGTCGAGATTACATAAATAAAAAGAGACAAGCACACCATGTGTGGATCTACCAGAAATCAGATTTGCTTTAACTCAGCATTTTCAGTCATTTATATGTTTCATTTCATGAATTGATGTATGTAATCGGTGTCATATTTTTTTGTCAAATGCATGAATGAATGTTCATGTGAATGAAACGTTTCCATTTATGTCATGAAAGGAAACAAAAACATTATTTTGTCTGCTTATATCTCCTGTTTAGACTTATGTTCAATGTGTTGTTTTTGTAGGTACAAAAGTCAATAGTTTATCACTATTTTTGAAATTTTCAACACCCCAGACAAAGTCAAATTCAGTTTTGATTCTTTGATTGAAAACATTTAACACACAACATTCATTGTTGTAACACAATGTCAGATACTAATCATAGATTACAAAATATCTTATTCTTCATAAACATAAGCAAATCCTATTACATGTATGTTATATCTGTATAGAATTGTAGTCATTATGGACATCACTAAGAAGTTGAGGTCAAGTATCCATCATGAAAAAGTTTGCATTTAATCAATCAGAATTTATAAGAATTGTATTTAATTTGAAAATCAGAAATGTTCCTCTTGTTCTTACGTACAGTATATGTGTAATTATGCCTTAGGGCTAGGCGTTTTTAATTACAAGAAGTGAAATTACCAAGTTTACACCAAGCACTTTGAAATTACAGAGAGCTCTGATGCAAATACAGACACACAAGCAACAGATAAGAAAAGACAAGAGGAAATTTTCACATAATGACAATTTGCCATTCAGAGTTTATTTTAATCAATCTGAAAATGACACGCTGATTGTATAATATTTTACGAAATTGAACAGTTACATGAATATCTGGGGCATGAGGCAAGGAACATAGTTCTGACAAAGGTCAAATTTGTGGAAATTTATCTATCACAACACCCTTGCTAACAGTAGTGGACACTTTTGATGGTGAATGATCAGAAGGCACAAAGTTTCAAAGTGTTCAAATTTAAACAAAGAAGATAGTTTCTTTTTTATTTCATTTATCAAATCAAAACAGACATACTGAAAAGAAAACAAATCTGCCCATGTTTATCTGTTTCATCTATCTTCACTAAATTCCCATGTGAATTTACTTTGCCATCTCAAACTTGATTTTTTTTTTTTTCCTAGAATAACCCAAACATTCCTACACAGAGGATATTATCAGCACCCAAAAATGTTATACAAAATAGCATATTCCTAAAAGCATTAAAAAAAAAAGTACTTTTCTGATTTCACGTGCATGTATAGTCTTAATCAACGAGAGAATTTCCTCGTCTTCAAACACTTAATGTGTCGTGCAGAAGAAAGGAAACAGGGGTCTTGATTATCTGCTTTGTTATTGTAAATGTGACCTGCAGAACACTACATTCCTACATGTATGCACACAAACATGTGGAGGCAATGAGCTCAAATAGCATGTACAAAGAGAGAACACATTGAAGTTTACATCTCAAAATGTCTGTATTATCTCGTTCAGTTCTTAAAAATATAAGTAAAACACTTCAAAATTAGTTTGCCAGATGTGGCAGCATTTAAGTTGAAGGCCTTTTGAACATGATAATTTTTGTTATTCTGCACATCATTAGCATTCAGCATAATCTCTTACAGAAAAACAAAACATCTGCTAAATGTATTAAGTCTGATTGAAAGAATAAGCATTATGTTTTATTAATTTTTGAGTTTTCAGCTGGAAAGCAGCAGCACACGCTGAACACTCTGACATTCATCTGTGGGAACATATGTCCTCAGAAATACATGCGAGTATTTATTAATCGATTATCATGGGCAGGGCAGGTTCAAACCATTGCCTAATTACCTCAATGAACATTACAGATACAATGTGAGGGCTGATAACCGACAGGTTTGCCTTTAACTTTAAAATAAGCACCAAAGTAATATTGTAATTACTAATAATGAAATTCTTATTTGTCAAGTCCTTCTCCATCAGAAAAAAATAAAAACATGACTCATTACTTTCCCTTAATATTAGCCTATGGCTCCCAGAAATAGCATTCCTGTGACTAATAACACACAACAGTAGTCAAGCCAAATCCATTTCACAGAAGGAAACAACTGTATACATGTACAGTGTATCTAAATCTGTCTAAAACTGTCCACCCTTGGCTGTCATGTCATGGACTAACATTTTTTTTTTTTTTTAATAGAATTTTGGACTGGAAAGAATTTGGAAAAAATCAAATTGGCAGCTTTTTAAAAATGTCAACAATTATGCTAGGAAATCAAAGACACAAAATGTTCCATAACTGTCACTTCATAAGACCATTCATCTTCATTAAGTATCATTCTTTTGTTAACATATTTTCAGAAATGTCACTGGGCATGACAAAGGCTCATTCAACATCCATCAAATATTGGAAGTATTAACACTACTTTAACCCTGTATATTTTGCTCTTTGGTCTTGAAAAGAGAGGAAAAATGTCAACAGCTATTAAATTTTGTGAAACTGAACTGTACCTAGAAATTTCACATTAAAAGAAATGTTATTATAAATGTAAACTCACAAAAGACTATCCATATCCCCCCCCCCCCCCCCAACATACATTTAGGAATCTAAGCTCCACACATGAATATAGCAACTACTTTGGTGCATAACATGTAAATCACATTGCCACTGCAAGGATTACATGTACATTCCATTTACATTTCAGTACAAAAGAATTTATCACAAATTTGAGTGCTGTTGTATTGTACCTGTAGTTACACTTTGTGCGAGCATATAAGACATTCTGGCATTCTGCACTTAAATACTACAACCTATGCTAAAACTTGATAGTGGTGAAAAAGTATGCACTGTTCTTATATTAGACATACATTGTACTGGTTCATACTTAATACATTAACATGGTTTCAGACAGTGACAGTTAAAAAAAAAAAATTCAAACAAAAAATGGCCAAATCAATTTATTAACAAGACGGAAAAAGGGGGGGGGGGGGGGGGTGACACTACTGACAGAATTCAAAAAGGACCTTCATTTCTTTGGGATTCCGGTAAAATCATTGCTCTGTTCCCGATCAATTCAAACAGTATTGGAATAATGAAAATAAAATGTAACATTAGTAAAGCTTTCCAACTGACACTTTAAATTATAAGTGAAAACAGAATAGCATTTTTTAGCATTATATGCATTATTTTGTACACCATTTCTATTTCCAGTCTTCTTCATCCCTGTTATAACATTTAATAGCGTGAGTGCCCAGTGATATTTGGCACTCAATGTTATCATTGTCCATAAAGGCACGGTACAAGTATGAAGTCCCAGAGTCAAAATCATTATGTTTGTTTATGTATTCAATAACAAAATAAAAATAAAAAATGAAAAATTTAATTACTCATTACTGTAGTGTAAGGGACCAGTCTACATCTGCAGATGGGAAAAACAAAAAAAAAACGAAAAAAAAAGAAAAAGGCACATATATTATCCACAAAATTTCATAAATCCACAGGTGAAATAACAATACCAACAAAAAGGAAAATTATGTTCAGCCATATGTACACAATTATACACAGAGTGAAATGCAGGAAACATACATTGTGCCCCAATAATCAGATTTTTTGTAGTTTCTTAACGTATTCCCTTGTGATAATATGTAGTAATAATTAAATTGTTCATAACTTCTTCTTGTACCATTTTCAAATAAACAAAATGCATGTATTACCAAGATTTGTCTCAAAATCCAACATATTTCTAAATGAGACATGACCCTCTGAAGATAATATATAGCCTAATCTCTGTTGTTCATTTACAACACGGAAGTCCTCAAATTTTTCCTTCGAAGGTTGGCATTGCCAAAGACGCTTTCATCTGTGCCTCTATATTTAGATTAACAAGCCTGAAAGTCTCTGAATGCACTTTTCAAGTTTAAGCAAGCACAAATATCTTTGCATGTATCACTGAGCATCCAGATTTCACAATATATTTGTCAACAAATGCCATGCCTGCTTTTCTATCTATTCGTGGCGCAAAAAATGAACTAGATGATTCAACACTGTATGACGATTAATGTATTGCATAGAGTTGTGATCGAGAGAAATCTCAGTGGGACACAAACATTTGAAGTAGTAGGCAATTCATTCAAATTAGTCTTTTGGGCCTGATTCCGATAAATAACCATGCGAACAAAGTAAATTAAGCAGACATATTATAGATATTCCCTAGGCATCTTTTATTTCATCTTCAATTGTGGCAAGACTAAGAGATGAAACATAAACATTTATTTACTGTTAAAAAGTATGACTGTCACCTCATTCAATTTTGTAAATGGGATTTTTACAAATTAAAAATAAGTTTGTGGTGTTAACAGTGACAAAGATAATTCTTTTCAACAGTCTTACATGCTGAAATGTTTCCAAATAAAAATTTTATAAAAAGCTATTCCAATCAAATCAATATCTTTTAAAAACTCCCGTCCATCATTTATCTCAGTGACATATTTTAACCATTCATATTATTTCTTGTTCTAATCTGATAAACCGCAATATAACTAATACAGCGAAGCAAAATATGATTGATAGCAAAATTCAACTACCTATGCACTATGAAATTTATTAATTCATTGCATCAACAACAAACAATAAATGTACCTTCTGAACAAAAAATATACAAATACATCTAAACCCCGTTATAAATCAATCATTTCAGTTTCAGTGTTGTCAATGACATTACAAATAACACATAAAATCACAATATTCATCATTGTCCCTTCAAATGAAGATATGTTCAGAAGGTTTTGATTACCAGTATCCTTCACATGAGACCACAAAGCCTTTTTTCTTTACACTCCTAGATAATTTTAACAAAAAAGAAATAAAAAGTTACTAAATTACAATTATACAGAATGACATCAACTATTCATCCCAAAACCATCTATCAAAAATAAAACAACTTCACCAATAAATAGATTATATCAATTAGTCAATAGCATGAATCCATTTCTGTGAAGAAGCCTCCTGTGACACTGACCATCTGAAATTTTCTCTACATGTAATCTTTACTACTTTTCTTTTGGTATATCAAATTTCTTTATTTTCAGAGCTGGGGAAAGTGAAAGCACAACAATATCTTGTGCATGTGACATGAGTGGTATATTCATGAGTGGGCCTTAATCAAATGTTTGTCGAGTCAAGAGTGGTCCCTTTGTAATTTTGCCTTGTATTTAACCAAACACAGCTCCACAGTTGGCACATCTCCGTTGACGCATGGCTAAGCAGCACAGAACACCAATAGGAAAGAACAAAATGGCAAGCAAAACACCACAACATGTGAAGTCTTCCTCCAGAATACCAACCTGAATGACAAAAGAAAATGAACAAACTGTGAGACCGGTCATCTCTGAGAGATTTAGCATTGCTCAAATAAGCTCAATATTAACTTAGTCTTATGCCATCAATAGCATATCCTGCAAACAAGGCACACAACAAATGAGCCGAAAAAAAAAAAAAAAACAGATTTCACTCAGAGCAGCGGGACAGGAGTTTTCTAACAGAAAAATTGAATAAGGAATAAACAGACACAAGATAGCTTTCTAATAGACAAAAAAGGTGATCGGATCCAGTCCACAGAATTTCAAAAACTGATGATCAATCTTAATAAGGAAAGAAAAAAAAAAACAACTTAAAATGGCAATAAGAACCTGGACTTTAAATTCATTTCAAAGTAATATAATTTCTTATTATCATTATTTTAATGAATGAATATAACTACATTGTATATATGTGACGCCGCCGGTCGAACGCATACATAAGTCGCTGAGCCCGATTCGAGATAATCGCGAAAAACGTCGGTGAGGTCAATTTTTGTCGATTTTCAGATTTTGGTTTTAAATTGTCAATGAACCACTTTGTTCCTACCAAGTGGTTTCACACAAAATGACTTCTAAAGTGCATTTTGAAATGAATTTTGTGAGCCACTTTCGATCTGATAGGGCAAAATCTGTGCGAAAAAGGCAGTTTTCATCGTGTTTTGCCGTGGCCTTTGCCGGTAAGTGAATGATTCAGTCCCAATGAACTTGGTACCACTGGAAAGCATTTTTCTTCCTCCACTTTACCAGTGGTCTTTTGTCACGAATTTTATTGAAATAAATGAGTCAATGAACATTTAATATTATAAACAATTTTCGATTTCCCTAACAACCTTCGAGAATCAACCACGCTGGTTGGCCACGCCAGGTCAGGTGATGCTAATGGCGTGCGAAATACAAGTGCCGATCATGGAGAGCTTTCTTCTTATTATCTCTGTTCCACGCACTTTAGCGTTACTGAATCGAAAAACTTTCACCATACTATTGCTGATCACTTTTCTGATGATTATGCTTTATAGCATGGGTGTTGTTCATCTTTTGGATAACATTATTGAGGTTGAAGCGAACTCGTGGCTCGACTGATGGGACTGCACCAGAGTAGCAGACGATTGAGTAAAGTTGTGATAGATCTAGATCTAATTGTATCAGATTTTTTTCTCATGCAGAAAACATTCTGACGCTGAAGGTGAGTTTTAAACTATATTTTATATTATCTGATTGTTTCTTTGCAGATCTAAGCTTAGTTTCTATCCGAGCCTGATCCACCATTTCTAGCGTATTCTATCTAGATCTAGATCTAAACCTAGATAAGATCAAATTTAGGCCTACATTTTTGATATCTCTAGTTATAATTGTTCTTATAGTAACTAAAATTCTCTGGAGCACAGTTCAGGTCTTTTATTCGTTTTAGATCTAAATTTGGAGCCCTAGATCTAAGCATTTAAATTGTGTGTATTATTCGTCAAGTTGCTTGTAATATTTAATAATGTGAATAACTTAATGGACCTTTTCTAATTAATAAGTTTCAATAATAGGAGCTTTATTGCGGCTTTACAATAAGTTGGAAAATAGATGCTTTATTCAGCTTTTCCAATATATAGCAAAATATAAACACTCAGGCAGCTTTTCCCACAACGTATATCTTAAGAATTAATGCAGTTTTTCTGAAAATTGTGAAAAGTAATCATCTTGAAAAGTTGTTGAAAAAGTGCTTTAATGCAGCTTTTCCGACAAGTTGTGACATAGGAATTTAATGCGGCTTTTCCGACAAGTTGCGAAATAACTGCTTTTTCAACAACTGCGAAACAGGAACATTGACGCAGCTTTTTCAGCAAGATGCAAAGTGTATGCATTATGCAGTTTTTCTGACAAATTGCAAATTATAAGAATTAAAATAGCCTTTTGAACAACTGTTTCTGTACAATAGTTAGGTGTCATTGATTTTCATGTAGATCTATGCACATGTAGGCTG
>JBCAUA010367777.1:0-13903 GCA_038406235.1 Peronia verruculata | reverse complement strand
CCCTCCCCCCCCCCCCCCCCCCCCCCCAAACAAGACAGCGTACAAGGAGCAGCAATGCCGAGCAATTGAGTGATATTCAAGCATCCTCACAGAACCTTATACTTTTTTTTTTACAATACAGGTAGACACAGTCAAACACATGCATATACAGTAATATTACTATAGTTCGTGTGTAGGCAACCTTTTATTGTTTTAGCACCATGATGATATAGGTCTAGTCAGTATCTACATAGTGGTCGCTCTTTTGCCTGTGGTTGACTAGCTTCATCTAATAGACTAGATCTACATGATGACTTCCTCTAACCCATTGAAGAGAAAGAAAACTTCTCTTTCTACTGCTGAAAATGAAAATACTGGAGGAAATAGACAAAAGTGCGATGTCCAAGAAGGCCATAGCTGTCGACAGTATCAAATAATCTGCAACATGTGGAAAAAGCAGCAGCCTCCTCTTTTTTTTCCGCCCTTTAGTCATTTGAGAGTTGTTTTCCTGGTTAAGAAAAGAAAACTGGAAGGTGAACTCTCATAATGGATTAGGGTAGTCCCAGCAAATTCGATTTAAGTGGACTGGACTGTAGTATATCATAGCCTCTGATCAGGATTACTTTCCAGATCATATCTTATTGTTTTTTAATTCATTCTGTCTGGAGTAACGACTCAGTCATCCCATTGATTTTGCCTTCTGTATCTTCCGAAGTGATGATTTTGATTTTATAGCATTTGGCATCATTTTTGACTGTAGAAAGTGGAAAGTTTGTGGAGCCTGATTGTTTTTGTATCCCCGTACCAGTACGTCTAGAAATAAATGGAGAAGAAAGATTTTCCGTGATAAAGCATCTGAACTAGTGTATGGTTCTGAACTAGACTTAGATTAGAACAATGTGAGATATTGACTATGGTACGGTAGTGACTTTATAGTGATAGCAGAGATCATAAAAGTGAAAGCAGCAGTGATAGCAGTATTATTAGTCAGTGACACCATCAAGTATACTCACACTGACATAGTACCTACCTCAATGAAGCAGTTTCTCTGCCCTCTGATTCTCTTTCCATCCATGATGCAAATAAATATTGGTTTGCTACACCTAAAACCCACTGCATATAGTGCCCATCTTATGTAGATTTCTGCTCAAAAGAATATTAGCTGCAGAGGAATGTGGAATTTTGTTCCAGACAGAATGAGTTAAAACCATTCAACTTCATGAATCAGTGGTTGGAAATATATTTTAGGCTGGACCAATAACCAGTATTGACTTACATGATCCAGATTTGAAGTGGACTATTTTATTATTATAGTATTCAATTTTGCCCTCACGTCTCAAATTTGAGCATTCCTATACAACTTACTTGAGTAGAATTCAGCCAAACAGCTGGTATTTTGTCTCACATTCAAACTGGGGAGACTTGCTTTGCTGACAGTGGAAATGGCATGTGTATCATTGGTTGCACTGTTGAACACATACACTACTTCTAGGATTACTAGGAAGAAGATTTAAAACAGGTTGAACCTGAAATATTGTGCGGTAATTTGCTGGTATATTCAGCACTTACCTCACCCAAATGTGGGCTAGCACACAAGTGCAGAATGTAATAAAGTCCTATGTAGACCTGGCAATGTTTTGTTTTCTCCTGGAATCATTTACTTTTTTTTGTGTGTTGCTTTCATTCCTTTGTTTGCAATGGAGGCCTGATCTAGACAAAAGCTGCTAATGTCTTAAAGTCTAAAGTTGGATCCCCTACTGGGCAACATATGGTTTAAAATCTGCACTTTAGATCTACCAGTACTATCTTTGCTAATCCAGTTTTCAAGGTATAAAACACCTTCACAGCTGTGGGGTCTTGTGCATTTCTTCTTGTGATAATGATAGATGCAAAAGGAACTTTCTATCCCTGCTGCTTCATTTGATCTTATATTTCTATGTAACTTTAAAGGAATAGAGATATATTTCCTCATCGAGTCATACCGTTACAATAGTCCCATGAATGTTAAATGTAAATGTCAGGGGGAAAGTTTCAGATTGCATTGTCGGCATGCACATTATATTTCAAAGGCATGACTGATATGAAATGTATTTTGAAATCATGATGCAAAACCTCTGAAAATTGTGTTAGCTATAGTTTGCAATTAGGAAGTGGAAATTTCATCTGACAGCAATATTATTTACAAAAATGTGATGATTGTGAAATCGTGAATGCGAATCATGGAAATTTCACATTTTCTTGTCAATAGTAGTTTTGTTCATATTAGATTTATTCTCAATCCCACCCTCAAGGTCATGAAAAACAAGTGATGATCTCCCAGTCACATTTCTGTACTGCAAGGAGTCATCTCAGAATTATCATGACTGACATGAACTTCATACTATGCTGTTCCAAAGCTTATATCCAGTCCAAAGTTTCATGTCAGAGATTTCATGCTTAATTGTGATATAACATAATTGATATTGATATGTGCAATATTAATGTTGAAAATATAATATTAAATATTTTTTTCAGTTACAATCTGATTGATAAAACATTAATCAGCAATTCTAAGAGTTCTGTGATTCTAACACTTGTTAAAATGCATAAATGCAGCTTTCCTTCAAGCAGAAAATGATCATAGCTGACATGGAATGAGAAAGCATAACTCTGATGTGATTAATTAACCTTCAGAGTAACGGGTGTTCCCATAGGTCTAATATTAATCATGATTTTTGAAAGGACATGGCACCACCAGTACATGATAATAATAATTGATGAATTCACTTTACTTGTAGTCTGTATCCCTGTCTCATTCATGTTATCAAACATTTCAAAACACTGTAGGTAAATACATGTAGTTGCCAATCTCATTGACAAAATATAATGGCATTTTTCTTCATGTATCATGAATGGACAAAATCATACATGGATGTCAGTTGCCATTTACAGTTGCAGGAATTTGATCAGTGACCAGTATCTGTGGAACTGATTACTCTTCTCCATTGATGTATGCTTTTGTTCCCTTGGATTTATTTTTTTGTGGTTGCTTCCTTTCCTTAATGTGTTGAAACATTATTTTTCTTCTGTTTTAATTTATATAATCTTTGAATTATGTTTCTTCATAATGGCTGAAGTGACTGAATTTGAACTGATTTGACTGATTTCTACGTGAAGAAAATTAATGTATGTGAAAGTTATGTGCAACACAAATGCAAAAAATAGTTTGTCACCATCAAAAATATGGGTCACTGTAAAAAATAAAGTGTATATATATATATAGAAATTCATACAGGATTGTCTAGCCACTCTAGGAAGCAAATTGGGCTTGATACGAATTTGCAAAATTATAGAATGAAAAAGAGATTTGCCACTGTAGATGTAAATCACATATATCGTCATTCTAAAATAATTTTGAATTTGTCACCTCACATTCAGTCCTTTGTGATTTTGTTTAACTGTTAAGTCAATTATTTTGTCACACACTGGACAATGAAATGCACATTCATTTTTGTGAAAACCAACTTCCTTTGCAGACTATATATTTTATGATCATGGCTATCTGTGGCCAGTGAGCAGTGGTCATTTAAGATCACATTGCTTTTCATTAAAAAGATAATACTGAATCATATTAGGGATTTTAAAATCTTTGCATGCATTGATGGTGACACGATAATATCCCTCTGTACTTGCATTGTCTAATCATCCGGTACAATTGATGTTTAGAATGATCCTTGTAATAATGGAAGTTTGTGAATTATTACTTGTCCATAGAAATATTGTTTTAGTTGATTGTGTGATCTGTATCCCTCCTAAAAAAATATGCTTGAGATACATTTCTTTGGATTGTTTCCAATATTTTGAAGCTGCCCATTTTTTTTTTTTTTTTCTCTTCTTAATCTTGCATGTGTGTGTGCTTGTGAAAAGTTTCATATCTGTGAGGTGGTGTTTGTGGTAAACACTGGTAGTCTCTGTGCAGTTATAAATACATGTGCTTGTATCCTGTAAATATCGATTATGCTAACTATAATATGATGAATGTGCAATATTGAGTACAAGAATCATGGTTTTTCTTTGATATCTTCAATGACTGATGAATTCTAGATCAGTGTAAAGTATGATATTTTGGAGCTCCTTCAAGTGTTTGTTGTCTGAATACTTTCAAAAGCAGCTGGACAAAGCATCATTTCAAAGAAATTTGAGAAAACAATATATGTGGACAACAAAGCATTTGTATTCATCAGAAATATTTATTGGTTGGATTACGTCCTGCTTGCTTCATCCATTTTTGCTACATGAATTCCAGTTGGAGTCTCAGAACAGTGTTGTTGTTTTTTTTCTTTCTTTCTTCCTTTTAAACAGATGTTCTCATGTCAAGTTGGAATGAATTTTTATTGTCTTTTTTTTTTCATGCTCAGATAATAACAAAAAATCGAATAATATCAAAACCCTTTTTTTTTTTTTTTGCCTAATCATAAATCTTCAATGAGAAAACATGTTCGCATTCCATTTTAACTACAAAACCATTTGGTGTGAAACTGTGACAGTGTAGGGTGAAGTTGTGGATGGATATATTTCTCCTTTGAAGCAATTATCCCTTCTTTAGTCCTTCCCTTCCCTCCCCTCTTATTACTCCAAGTCATTAACCTTAAATTACCAACTATACAGTATTATTTCAGTAGAATTAGCTCAGAATAACCCTGTATGCCCTATATTTAGGCTTGAATCAAGTACGACCGGAATAGTTCCTAATCATTTGAAATGTAGTATTACTTTAAGTAATCAATACATTTTATGTAATAACTTTTAACCATATTTCACAACTGTAATTTTACGTTATTGTTTTCTTCAGAATTAGCAGATGCATAAACATTAACTGCCATTAACTGTCAATCATCTTGCATGTGCTGATGGATGTATTTACACTGCTCATACATGTGGTTCAGGAATATCTCTCAATAAAGGAGCTCAAACACCCACAATCAGTGTATGTTTTTGTTTTTTTTTTCCTATTCATATTGTTCTCAGGACGTATAAGCATGTGTTGTTTCAGTTTTAGAATATGTTTGTCTATATATCAAAATATTCAAATCTATAAATTACAACTGCCAGCAAATTACAGAAGACTAAACACAAGCTAACATGACTGCCAAACTTAGGTTTTCATTTCTGTTGGTTTGAGAATATTCATGTCAGGATATCAAAGTACATGTACATGTAATCAACAGCAATAAAATAATGAATGGTTATTGAAATGATTGGTAAACGTGAAGGTTATCCTCAAAATAATGCATGTATGTATTTGTGATTTTATTCAAGATTCTTATCATGGTTTGAAAATCAGAGTGATGAAGAGCTACACATTATTCCCTGTAAAATTTTTTAAAAAAGGAAGAACAGTCTGATGAGGAATAAGGCTATCTGCTTAAAGGGAAAAGTTAAATTATGAAAATATTGCAACTGATTCTTTTCCATTTTGCAAGGAATGGGACTGCTCATTGATATGTAGAATGTATTTTAGCACATTGGTGATGCTTCCCGCTAGATTGCGGGACGGTCCTGATGTCAAATGGGATGGTTCCCGCAACCCTTGCAGGTCAACTTCACAATTTTTTTTTCACCGACCCAGTTCACACAAAAGCCGCGGGAATCGTCTCATACCGTAGTGTCACCATTTCTGTTTTGTACCGAGTTTGGCGGAAGTAGGTCTGCAACTTTTAGAGATATTAAAGAACAAGGGAAGTCACTTCAAAGTGAATGTGCGGACGTTAAACAACTCACCTTTCTTGATCTACTGAACACAATGTCAAAAAGAGAAAGGCAAGAATAGAATGCGAGAATTTACTTTTTTTTTTCATTCCCAAACATTGCACAGACTTGTCCACACACAGAATACATAAATTTGTTTTTCTTTTTCTCTTTGTTTGGTTTCAGATGATTTATTTGACTCCAGGTATATTTCCCCAAAACTCTCCAGAAGTGCAAAATATGTCTCATTTTTTAAACAAATCATTCAAAAATAACTGTGACATAATCAGTTTCTGTTTTCTGTATCATACAAGGCTGCTTTAGTACTGTCATATGTGCTAGAATGGTTGATGTGGGGCAATAAATTTTTGAAATATCCCTGAAAACTGCAGTCTTCAGTGAATGTAAATCAAAAAAAGGCCCAGTCTACAGTTTGTCAAACTATTCTACTTTTAAATTTATTGTCTGGAGATTTTTCAGTTCTGGCTAAAGTAGCCTAATCTTATGTCATATCTCACATCCAGTCACTGAGGATGAACTAGCAAAACCCATCCCACTGTGACTATCATTAATATCATTCCCATATCCAATGCAGAAGTTACATTTGCACAACAGAGACAGGTCAAAAGGCATACATGCAAATTAAATTCCATTTGACTCTCCTTTCTTAATAATATCGTCCATTGTTCTGTCAACTTGATCACTGCTGCCATTTCAGAGCTACCAAACTCATGTTCAGATGTATAAGTTACATGTATGAATAATAGAAGATGAAATCCTTTTTTGAGAGTACTTGAAATCCATGACTGGCAATACAAGTTTTCGCACTCAGTGATCAATCTGCAACTAAAATCAAGAACAATGTGCATGTATTACTTTTATGTCCATGTAGAGAGCTGAATAAGCAGCTAGGCCGTGAACATGAAACCTGTAGAATAAGCATCATTCACAGCTTCACAAAATCAGGAAAGGGATCATCCATCCAACACGTTTAACAGCATGAGTAATCTTTAATGCAACAAGCAATAGCAAACATTTCCAAAGCACATCACATGAAATAAATATAAAAGCCATTGCACAATTTTACTCCTCAGTGATAGAACTATACTTTAACTGAAACATTAAAGACAGAACATCACAACAGGTACATCTCATTATTTCACATCATAAATATCCTGTTGGTATTTCATTCTTCATTAGATCACCTGAAGATTGGTCTCAATTTAATAATCATACACAAAAACCATTGATACTGATGAATTGGGCAAGTTTTACACACTCTCTGCTGACAAACTTAGAAAAAAAAATGAGAAAACTAAATCAATCTTAAAGTACACTAAATACTGTGGAACTGGGATATTCAGAAATTGAAAGGACCAGGATTTTTATTTCTTAATATCAGAATTACTTAATATCCAACTGATTCCATAAAACAATAGCGATGACCCATACATTGACTCCTCTTTGCTATTGACTATTTCCCCTCACAAGTGTCCTCTTACAAAACCTGCACAATATGCACTTTGCATAGAAAAATGTTTAAGAATAAATTTTTTTTTCTAAACAATGTACTACTGAAACTGGTAGGCTACTGAATGATACGTTTTACTCTGTGGTGAAAGCTCAGTAATGGGCTGCAGTGTGTTGGTTAAGCAATAAATGATGGCCACTCCAAGACCATTTTTTACGTATGTTAGATATATCACAGAACTTCCCTAACACAGTAAAGATTATTCCTCGTCTCCCCTACCCTGCACACCCTGCCCAAACCGCTTTACTCTCACCTGCGTGGGCAAAGAAACACCCTCCCTATCCCAAGTTGTTTTACCTGGGCATAAGTATCACGCAAACATTGCACCTTTAATCATTAGTGTGTAATCAGAGCCGGCAGGCATTGTTAGGAGTGGATGAACAAACAAAAAGCTGGCTGTGTCCTCAGTTCAACCATCTTCAGCACTCTGCCTTGTAGTTTTACTCATCACTTCTGGGAAAATATTTCTTTATAAGTGAGATTGGGAGGATTGGCATTTCGCAAATTCTGCGATTTTATTACAAGAAAAAAATAAAATGGTTCTGCGTATTCTTTTCTGTATTACTGAAATTTTTTAAAGCCCAATTTTGTAATACATGTATCCAAGTTCCACCGTGCTCATGTTTGGAAAAAAAAAAAAAAGATCTCCCACACATACGGATATTCTGATATTTTCATCACAGCATATGTACTCCGGTGCCAGGCATCGATCTGGATTCTAATTAGCTGGATTTTCAAGTTACTTGCTTCGTAATATGTCTATTAACCAGATCTAAACTGGATTCCATGTATTTTCATTTGGGCAGCGAAACAGGCTCTCAGTCTGATTTCTAGGCAATATTCCTTGAGCACAGCAAGCTGCTAGGCTATGTAATATCATACATCTAGTCTTGTCTATCCACTCAGTTTGTTTGTATTGCCTGAGCGGGCTTAACCCATTCTCCCTTGCTCCCCTCCCCCCCCCCAACTCCTTACAAATGCAGGCTGTTGACACGGTTACACTACTGCACAGTACAGCAAAGTGAATTACTGTTTTGATTTTGTGTGTTTTCTTTCCAATTTTACAACATGAGCATATACTAGGCTGTACTAAACACTAGCAAAACAGCCTACCTACACCAGGATAGCCTGACCTTTTTACCACCTTAGTACATGTATAATTTTTCAAGAGAAGAATCTCCCCTATGCTCATTCATTCCATCTAATTTTCTTGTTTTTATTGCTTATTTTCAATTTACCGAGGAACAGAATCATATTAACAGCTGATTCATTAAGACATTTTCTCTTCTTTGAGACTAATTCTCCAGCTTTAGATAACAGTCTCTCTGAGGGTACAGACGTTACAGGAATTTCCTGACAATGATGTTCAGTTGTGGAAATAAAGAGGGATGTTTCTCCCACCACTACAAAGAGTCCTTTTTCACATCAAAGAATTTCATTTCCATGAACCTGTGAAATTCTACACAAAGTCCTGTTAGTGTTGCCTTTTGATTCTCTTCACCTTCTCTATAAAATTTTGCATAAACTTTTCTGCCTCTTGACAGGAGAGGGTGTTTCTCCTCTGTCACTCTTTCTCCTTCCTTATTGCTGCCAGTTGTGAAGAGCAGACCCAGCATATTTATAATCTTTTCTCTATGTCTGATTCTGAGCTATTCATTACTGAATGGCATTCGCTTGAAATGTGGATCCAGCAGGGTCGTTGGCCACACCATAAAATTTATCCTCGAAGTTGGGGGAGCAATCAGATATATATTATCTTATCATTATATCTGTAAGATTATATTTTATTGCCTCTGTCTCAAAAAAAATTGTAGTTGTCTGACAGCCACAAGGACCTCTGACAAAGACATACTCTTCTCGGCTGACATCATCACTGTCGCTCCTTCAAATGGTTTCAGGCATTTACAAAACAGTTTAATATCTCCACACTTTTGCCAGAGATGATGTTCTCTCTTTCCTAGACCTATCAAAATACCACTGATTGATCAATGGGGCTAACAATATCGATGAAACATCTTCAATGTTGCATGCCATTTAATCTTGACATGTATAAATCCCAAGTTGTCGATTCAGCCTTGCTGTTTGTGAAATAAAAATGACGATTTTTTGAGGGCGTTGACAAGCGGTTTCAGCTACTTTATGCCTTGACAAAATTCTTCACAAAAAGGTTTAACCTGTGGGCCAAGCACCATAAATGGAGGACTTTGACGTGGTTTTCTTCACCAAACTGACCATAGAGGACGCACTGTCAGTTCTTGCTGCCACCAACTCCTTATTCTTGATTGAAATTCCTCTAATACTTCACTAATGATTTCTGCCATTCCCTTCCTGAACTGCCTTGTTGGTTGTTATCTAGCAGCGAGATAGCCAGCACTACACATAGTAGCTCCCAGAAAGGCTGAGGCTCCAGGAAACAAGCAATAATTGTCTGGAAACTCTTCATGTTGACAAATCTCTATGAGTGGGTGATGGCCGCAAAGTCCATAGTTAAGAATGTTTCAATTAGCCGTCTCTTTCCTTCCACATAAACTGTGAGCAGAGATCGTTTAAGCTGCCAACTGCCAGGAAGCTCATATCGAGGAACCATTTCTTTGGAGACATGCTGAACCTGCATTATGAACAATGGAAAACAGCTGCATATCTTTGTAAATCATCTTAAACAGCTTTTGATCCAGAATTTTCTTCTTTTCTGATTTTGGCTGGTACTTTGTAACTCTATCAAAAAGAAAATGCAATCATTTGTTATCCAGGTACAGGATGTTGACTTCCTGATATGGATGGTCCGTCCTGTCCACTGTCAACTCAGTCCTCCCTGGTACTGCTGTGCTTTGTGTCACATGCCTTAGTATGTTAGAGGTTCCTTTTTTGGTCCTGAACTCCATGCCTCATACATTACAACTGGCTATACCAGAAGCGGTCCCAGTTATCATGCTCCAAATGCCAGAAACATTTTTGCTGTTCAAGGGCAATATCTTCAAATACCACCAAATAACAAAGTACATGTACATGAATAATAATGGTTCAAATTTAGTTTGCAGTGCAGTGTGTTGCAGCTAATGAGGAAAATCAGGTCAGCACTTGATTCAATTGCAGATGCGCCCCATGAATGATAGTTCTAGATCTAGTGATTGGTTTTCAACCTTTTTTAACCTCATGCACCATTTCACCATCACCCTTCCTTTCCAAGACTGTTTGACTCAAAAGCCAACAGTTTGAGTCTACCAATTAGTTTTAAGCTATGGTTCTAATTTCCCCTTCTGAACTTGTGCCCGCGAAGCCCTATTTGCATGAAGAGTGACAATGTATGACTGTTACACTGGTTCTGGCCCTCCCTTGTTCGCTGTGACGCAACACCTTTGATCTTTCACAACACGCAGTTGTGCCCAAACTTTACATCTTTCCTCCTTCCCCCCCCAACCTCATTACCCTCATTAGAAACTCCATGCACTGGCAGAAAAAACAAGCAAAGAGTAGACAAGACAAAACTAGTGACCTAAGCCAGCCCATGCAACATGTAGCAGAAGTGGACCAGGTAAACGCAGTCGATTTGAAGACTCAGTTTTTTTAACTTGGCCTTATGAACTGGTTATTAAGATCTGGACTTCTGCCCAGCACTAATGTACACTCCATGACATCTTAAAGTATGGATTTTTGTTTTTTGTTTTTCATGCTGTAGGAAATACAATGTACTGTTATTGTTGTTCTGCATAAATATGTTCAATTCTGAATACAAAATATAGCTGAATACATATATTGCAAACAATTTTCATTTGAAACTTAATCTGATTATATTAATTTAGTACAAAAGTCCTTGCTAGATCCATTCATTATTCATATGTTTTTGAACATGAAGCTTGCTTTATGTATTTGAAAAGAGCTCAAAATTTTGTGTCAACAGTATCTTTTCGAGTCATCCCTGACTACGATATGTATATTCATGAACAAATTCCTTTACACGCTTAATGACATTATATTTGATTGAGCTCCCTCTGTGAAGACAATGCCTGTTCAACAGCAGATACCAGGGTAGGAACTTCCGCCATCGCTCCGTATCCTGGATAATTGAGTTCACATATAATGAGGCAAAAATGATGAATGTCTCTCATTAATCATGGAAAAACAAAGACTTTGACATAAGTATCTAAACAGTTGTTATCTTCTCCAAACATCTCTGACACTGAACACAAGGCTTGTCAAGAATGTTCACAAATTTTCAGTTCCTAATACTTGATTAGTTACATATAATTTAAAGAATTATGAAAAAAAGAGGCATGAACTAAATTATTATGTGATTTTGATCTTTGCACAAGTTTCTCAGGTTCACCTTTAAATATGCAACCACGACCCAAGTTTGAACAGAAATCATAATAGCAATTCCAAAGATGTATTCCACCTTACATTTTAATGGTATATTTCATCTTTACCTAATTAAGTATACTCATTAAGCCAGACTACAAGTTGAGGTCTTCCAATTCAGTTATTGCTTATAATGTCATCAATTTCAATACAGGTGACATCCCCCTTCCCTCCTCCAAAAAATAGAAATGGACAAACATTAACTCTTACTACCCGAAGTGATGACTCAGTTGTTACTAGGTCAGGGTGTGGCAGCCAAAATGACGACTCAGTCGTCACTGAGTTGACCTGCGGATAGCCTCAAAAACTTCATGCTACATGGCTGTAAATGGAACTACTTCCAAACTAAAAAGCTCAGCGATGGAAAAAGAAATAAAACTAGCAAGAGTTGCTTGAAAAAATGGTGGATTCGTGTTTTTTTATACATGCTATATTGATATATACTATATACCCCAATTAAAAAATTTATGACAGGAATTAATTCCAGCAGAGCCAGAAAATTAATTACAGCTAACGAGAGTTAAGAGTATACATACCTGTATCTCCACATGCAAGTTTTTTACTTATGCAAGGAATCTCAGTGTATCCAAAACCCTTGAGTGCTGTGATCTGAGTGGCTGTTATGGGGTGTTCCCACATGTAGGTGTTCATAGCAGGTGCAAATAACAATGGTCTCTGAGAATCCCATGCTCGAACAACACAGGTCTAAACAGAAAAATACAAAACAAAAGTCATAGTGTTTTGTGAAATTTAGATTTAAAGAAAAAGAACATGACAATGTCTATTTTGAATTCCAGTTTAATACGTAAATTTAATTTCAATTCCATACACATAAATAACAAGAGTGATAGAAAAGGATACTCATTCAGTAACTAAATACTATGACAATAAGGCTTCCACACTTTATGATTTCTCAATTTAAAATGCAAAAACAAACAGGAATTCAGCCCTGTCTTTTTCAAGGGCTATTAAGGGAAATGGACATCATGGCAACAAGTTCCTTAACTTCCTAACATGGTACTGATACAGCGGTGTAAATGTGTTTTGTTACATGCTTTAATGAAATGTCTGTAGTAAAATGTTAAACTTTTAAAATATTCACAAAACATCTATTTTTCTCAACTTGCATGATGAAAATGCATGGATATTCATGAGTTGTTCTGGTATACAACTTCATGATCTCTTCTGGAAATAATGGTTGAAATAAACTACAAAGCAACAATCTCTATGTTTTCTCTCAAATAAAATTAACACATACATGTGCAAAGTAAGAAACTATCAATCATTTACTTTGCAAACAGTGCAGCAAACTGGGATGATTTCTACTTACTGTAATTAAAACAAAATATTGGTGGCCACATAAATAAATACAAAGTCCCTTACCAATAAATTATCACAAAGGCCTGTTGCCATTTTTGCCAGCGTATTGGCATCAAGTGGGGCAATCAACATTAAATCAGCCCATCTCCGCAACTCTATGTGAAGTACAGGATCCTTGATGCTTGTCCAAGTCTAAGAAACATAAACCAGTCATGTAGTTCTAACTCTTTTCTTCACGATGATAGAAAGTGGTCTGCTATAAGAGACCACATCTTTCACCAGATTCTCCTATTCTGAGACTAAATAAAAATGTTTATAATATAGCCACAATTAACTGTAAAATGCTATAGGGTAACATATACAAATGAAAATAGGAAGATCTAATAACAATTCAAACTTGGGAAACACCAATAACACTAGGTCCCTATAGAGACTGGAGCCCACAACAGACAATAATCTGATGTTGGAAGACAGGTTCATTTTGATTTTTTAGTGTTGAAAAGCTAACTTGATTGCGGTGTTCTTGTGGAGCTGACTCTATGAAAGATGACAGCAGCTCATGATGAAAAGGTTTTCAAGAAAGAAAACTCATCTTTTGCCTAATGTTCTACAGTAAATATCCACCTTTGTATTTTCAACAAAAAAGTATTGAGAGTACTGGATAATGCTTAATTCTGTGAATCATTGTTTGATGTCATTTTATTTGTATCAATAAATCTTGATCATAGAGGACAAATAATGAGCCTGAAAGAGGCAATTTTTCAATTTACTTGTAAAGAGACTGATGAAGATCAGAAAAAATGTTACATAGGAATGCAGAACTGTTTTCCCAAAACAATGTGAATAATATATGTAAAACATATTACACTGAGATTTGCCACATCTCTGACAAAATTATGGATAACATAAATCAGTTAGGGGGGGGGGGGGGGGTGCCCTGAAATTGGGTTTTTCCTCAAACTGTTTGTTTTTGGTTTTGTGTTTTCTTTT
>JBCAUA010367557.1:0-18553 GCA_038406235.1 Peronia verruculata | reverse complement strand
TAGATAGATAGATAGATAGATAGATAGATAGATAGATAGATAGATAGATAGATAGATAGATAGATAGATAGCACTGAATCCTCTGTAGTGTTATCCCACAGCAGAAGAGAAAGTGACCGGACCTCACACTGTGCACGACAGCATTTCCACCCAGCCCCGATAAAGCCTTGAACATTCTCCCTCCCTGATCTCCCACATAGCCAACAAAGGAAAACATAACACTACCGGCATGTCATTTCTGAAAACAATACGGGCTTCACAAGAAGTCCTCTTCAACAAGTGCTTATGATGATTCTTTTGAGAGTGGGCAGATATCTTTGATGCGGTGTTCTGTTACCGAGGGCTCACGCCCCGCCCTGCCATGTTCAACCTCAGTCCGAGTTTTGGCACACATGTCCCGAGGTGTAGCCAGCGAAGACCTTGATCAAGAAACTGAGCTCTCAGTGGTTCTTCTTTTCTTTACTTTACCCTGCAGCCCCTTGCCTCCCCCCCCCCCTCCCTACACAAACACATTTCGCTTCTTCCTCCCCGTCTATTCTACAACCCCCCCAGTTCACAACATGCAAAGCGATAAGTCAAATATCCCTCTTTTCCTACCTTCCTACCTACCTACCTACTTACCTACCCACTTTCCTACCAACCTACCTACCTACCTATCCACCTGCCTACCTATCTACCTACCTACTTACCTACCTACCTACCTATACACCCACTTTCCTATCCCCCCACCTACCTATCCACCTACCTATCTACTTACCTACCTACCTACCTCCCAACCTACCTTCCTGCCAACCTATCTATCTATCTATCTATCTATCTATCTATCTATCTATCTATCTCCCCTTTTCTGTCTCTCTATCTATCTGTCTGTTTACCTATCTTTCTATTTTTAGTTACCTATCTGCTAATCTGCGTCACCTACCAACAAACTAACTCTCTCTCTCTCTCTCTCTTCTCTTCTCTCTCTCTCTCTCTCTCTTTCTTTCGCTTGTTCCTTTCTGACTTTCAGAACCACAGAACATCGTTCTATCTACTGTGGTAAAAACATGTTAGCCACGAGAAGAGGGGAAAAGGTAGAAAGGGGCGCCCGGAGGACTACCTCAGCACAGCTGAGTTCCGAGCTTCCCCTTCATTATTCCGTGTCTTCATGCATTGCCCTGAAATGGGTTTGACGGAATGACTGACAGAGCAGACATCTTGTGTGCCAGGGTGGCGCGGGCCTCTTGTCCTTCATAGAACATAAAAATCACCGACTGACCGTATCTTGCAACTTGTTGACAAAGGGATTTCAGAATCTGTGTTTGTGTGGTTTAATATTTCCTAAACAAATTATCTGTATTGAAAGGACTAAATTAATTTGCAATACATATTAATTTAGTCTTTTCAATACAGACAATTTCTTTAACATACAGCTGGTGCTATATGACTTTTGAAAAATGAATATATAAATGAATGAGTGAATGAATGAATAATAAATAAATAAACAAATGCATAAACATTAAGATTTATAAATAAATACACACATTTTTTTTTTTTAAAGGGAGGAAACAAGCTTTGCTTTGCGTCGTCGAACTCCCCTGAACCCGAGAAAGAGGAGACGGGGAGAGAAAGAGAGAGAGAGAAGAAAGAACAAGTACGGCAGGCAGTGTATGAATGAGAGACAAATAGAGATATACCCGGAGAATGACTGAGTGAAAGAAAATAAAGAGCATCGAAAGATCTTTCAGTTGACAGAAAGACACAGAGGTCCAGATACCGACAGTGACATAATTTTTAAAATGCACAGTGTCAAAATGCAATGATTCTATGCAAACGGTTCAGTTTTCTATTTTTCACCTCTTTTTCTTTCAGAATGTCGATTGAAGCCACCCTGTGTTAGCCTATCAAGAGACAAGATAACTTTTAAAACTGAACAATTCAAGAACAACACATAGTGATGATTTAGACTTAGAATACTGTTCCAGTTGCAGTGCTGCGTTTTCGGGAATGTTACTTTCCCACAAAGTCTTTAATCTTTTTGCGTAAAGTTCCCCATAACAGTTGAATGTTATCTCTCTAGTCTTTTCACCCTGACCTCTTTCAAATCCTTCTATTTCAGAAAGACGAGCGTAAGAGTTCGTATCTTTCTTGAAGAACGAGGGAGAGAGACAGAGACAGACAGAGAGACGGACACACAGACAGACACATTGCATAAGACTGTCTTTTGTTGCGCTAGGTTTGAGTAAAAATTTCAAAAAAATAATAATAACCAAAAAATCCACAAAATTGGATAACCCTTCCTTTGTCGCCCCCCCCCCAAAAAAAAGAAAAAACTGGAACGAAGATTAGGACAAACAGGATAACCATCAAAACGACAAAAGACGTGTAGTAGAAACGATCCTTCATCTTCGTGTAGCAGGACACCGAAAGAGGACTGTTTCTAAAGGTTTGATGGCATGATAACAATGCATGATTTGTCCCTCACAACTGCGATAATACCCGACGAAGTAGCCTTTTTGTTCTGGTCTCGCGGATAGATGGCAGATAAAGTCCTCTATTACAGAATGGTGTTTTTGGCCTGAATCCTTATTTCAAATAAAGGCGTGTAGATCACAGATGAGACGACAGAACAGCCTTACATAGATTTTAGCCCTCTCAATGGGCAACTTTGAATGCACAAAGACAGAAATAACCTACCACGAACGTTCAAAAAAGGAAATGAAAAACATGAACACAACTGCGGCAAACAAAAATGACTAGATTAGCAAATAGATTTTTAATGTTTAAACCAGCCAGCCCTAACATCATTTTGAAACCGCCAAAAGCTGGCTATTTCCTCTTGCTCTTGTCTCTTAAAGTGTACATGTCTATTGAGATCAACTAGTTTCCTAGATGTTTCATTGGTAGACTTTCATGGATCATGATTTGGGAGCAGCCATCTAGTATCTCTGGCAAAAGGATTTTCCTATGCTAGGCCCAGGATGTCAACAGCTTCAGGAAATAAGGAACAAAAATGCGAAGTTCAATTCTTGCCCTCAGCCAAACCTTTCAGACAAACATAATGTAATGACATGGCTAACTTATTTTTAGACAGGAACACTGAAATTTGGGAGGAGAAAAACAGGAGGGGGGGGGACACAGGAGATGAGGAGGGAGGAAGAATAATGACAAAGCGGTAAATTTTAACAGGAATGTTATCAGCACGATTGTTATCTATGAAGGTTTTAATTACAGGGGAAATAGCATGCATTGTTTAACAATATTATGTCTTCAAAAAGGACGTCTCAGAAGCTCATTCTTTAAAATGAGAACCCACTTCTATTTACTTAGTGGAGAAACACTCAAACACACATACATACGTACCCATACATACATATCCATACATATACACGTATGCCTTGCTAACATGTCTCGTCTTGTCAATGCTTTATTGAGTTTCTTTGAAGGGGCTGAACAGATGAGGAACATAATAGAACAGATGACATGCCTATTTGTTTCTGCCCCAGTGAATAATGAAACATGATCTGACGGCAATGGAGAGACGGCAAAGCGAAACAACGAGCAGGCAAGCGATAAAGAATCGTATAGGCCAGCGAGAAAGCCAATGATATGCACAACAAAGCGAAGATCGAGACTAGTGAGCGAGCGATATGAAATTCTATAGACAAGGAGAGAGCCAAAAAAGCATGGGGCAAAGACAAGCAAAGAAGATCGTACTATATTATATACAAGAGACTGATGAAACAACAGAGAAGGCAGCAGGCTGAAACAAAGCGGAGAACGAACGAGCGAATGAGAAGAAATCTTTTAGATCTAGACAAGTCGGGAGGAACAGTGCGAGGACAAAAAAGCAAAGAGAGGCGTACAATATGAAATGGCCAAACAAGAGACCAGGTGAAAACTCAGAGATACGTGGGGGAAAAAGCGGAGATCCCGGAGACAGGGCCAAAGATATGGAGTCTCAGTCAGACAACCTCTGCATGCATGCAGAACGTCAGGGCATTCGGGTAAGAAGCTGTTTGTTGATGGTGAGGGGTGTAGATGTATGTTTACACATCATGCGGTATCAGGCAGCGGATTGGGTGAGCTCTCATCTTTGTTGTTGTTGATGATACTTTTGAGATGGAGCGTCGTGCGAAAGCGTCGACAGGGAGGCGGGCATATCATGACGGAATGGGCAGAGTCGACAAGATAATCGAGAGTGCATGTATATGAGAAACTCGTTTAATTGGTTAGCGAGGGCTAAATCAGATTTTTAACCAACATTCCTCTGTCAAATAGGAGGCAAAGCGCTTACTCTATTTTCTCGCGCACATAATAAGAAATAGACAACTCAGATAACAAGAGAACGTCCGGAAGACAAAGATTAAACATGCAATGCCTAGAATAAATACTCAGGAATGCATCGAATACGTGAGAAAAAAGAGTCTATAGAGGTCCGAGACTAAAGATGCACAGGAGACTTGCGATATCGCTGCCGATATATCAGACAATGTGTCATCCAAATGCTGATAATCTCAACTTCAGAATGCCAGCTAAAGAGAACAATGACTATGGTCGCCAACGCACTACCAACAACATATTGTGGCGAGGTCGTGATTCCTCTTTGACTTCATAAAATCACCTGATATTCGAAGAAAATTCCTTTCTAATTTTGTGGTCAATGACAGTGACTCTGACAACTACTGTTATACAATGTAAAAATATGTTAGTAATCCTTTTCACTCACATTCTCAACCGCTTGTTTTCCTTTCTCTTTATCTTTCTTCCTTTTTCTTTTTCCCGATCTCTCTATTACATGAACGGCGAACTATCTGTATGACGTACTGAATTAAAGTATAAAGGAAGAAGGGGACAGGGGAGTGGAATAGTAGACTGACAGGGGAGTGGGATAGCCTAGTAGACGTACTAAAAAAAAAAAAAAAGCTGGAAAGATTGGATGCAGAAAAGGAAAGAGGGAGGGGGAGGGGGGACGGAGACGGGGTCTTGCGAAGTGACATGTCTAGTCTAGACCGAGACAATGAGGACGTAATAGGTACCATAAACAGTCGTGCCCGGGCAGTTTCTTGTCATTGTTTTTTAATTCAATTTTGTCTGGCGAAGTTACGTTTATAATGTGATGAAGAATGGCCAGTCTCGGCTGGGGTAAAACCCTGGGATCTTTCTCTACCGTACAGTAACGTTCACATTTCTAGTCTGGTTGATCTATAATTTGTCTGGGTGGAATGAGAACTTTGTGTCACCCAGCACAGTGGAGAACAGGGGTGCGATGTGATTCACAAAGTATAGCAGCAAGATCACATTATGCGGGAGAAACTGAGTTCAATAGTCGAGGAAGACCAAGGAAAACATGACTTGATAAAGCCAGAAAGGTGCGGGATAGACCCGTCCGATAGACCGGAATAGGTAGATTATGTGAACACCCCGGGCAACCCGTTTGACCAAAGACCAAGAGTAGCATCTGTTCCCAACACCTGAACAGTACTGGATGAAGAGGTGTTTGAAATTGCAATGTCAAAATGTGCCTGATGGGTTGTTTATTTGTTTGATTTGTTTGTTTGTTTGTTTGTGGTAAACGGCACATCGGCACGATCAATGTTCTATTGTGCCAAACAGGGTAAGATACGTTAACAAGTCAAGAAATAGAGAGGAGAGAGAGCGAGGCATGAGGCACAAGCAAGAAGAGAAAGAAGAGATGTTACCCCTGGAACGTCGAGGATGATTCGAGTTGCAGAATGTGAAAGTGACCTGATAAGGCACTTCTTCCTTCTCTATTTCTTACTCTTTTTTTTTTTTTTTCAACATCTTCTTTCTTTCTTCCCCATATTAAGCCTCCTTTCCCTCTCTCTCATATACCCACTCTTCTAACTCTGTCCTTCATTTCGTTCTTACTTTCTCTTTCTCACTTCATTTTTCGCCATTACAATTCTACACATCTCGGCCCTGAAATTGTCGGAATTTGTTTGACATTTTAAGCTTGGGAAAACATTTTCTAGTGTGCGCAATATCACCGCAACCGCACTAACGCCGCGCAAAACTACAACTCGCTCTTCTCAGTATATTTTCACCTTTGTTCTTTTCTATCCTATCTATTTTCCTTCACTGGCGGTCATCTATCCATCATCCCCAAAGCATTGGCTGACAGAAATAAAAGAGAAAAGCGACCTGCTGCCTGTAGAGCGTGGTAAGTTATTACGATGAAATAAAACCTCCTGCCTATTGCCACGATCAACCACAGACAGATGTGAATGACCTATATGGCCTGTTACTGTCCCACCAAACTCCCTAACCATCATTTTCTGTCCAGTGTCTCTGGTCCCACTGAAATTGCTGGACATGACACATACTGAAAAAGACCTGACATCATTTACCGACCATCGTAAATGTAGGAATCCTTTGCCCCTCTTCCACTTTTGCTTCTCTGACCTCCTTTCTTTCTTTCTTTCAATCTCTTTTCTTTTTCTTTTTTTTTTCTTTTTTTTTTTTGTCTCTCTTTTTTGCCGTCTCTCTTTCTATTTTCTTCACTCGTATCCCGCCCTCCCCCCTCCTTTCTTCATCTTTCCTCATTACCTTATTTTCATCTTCCCCCTCCCTCCTTTCCATCACTGCATTCCTTCCTTTTATCTTCCATTTCATTCTTCCTTCAATTTCATCTTTCTTTCTCTCGCTCTGCCTTCCAAAGCTGTCTGCCTTGTTTCCTACCGCCCTCTTATTCTTTCCCTCTTTCCTTCTTTTTTCTTTTCTTCTTTTTCTTCTTCCTCCTCCATTTATCTTTATTTCCTATCCATCATCCATCCACGTATCCTGACACAGTTAAGTTATAAAAGACAGAGAAACGGCTTACCGCCCCTGCAATTACAGTGTTATATTACACGGGCAGTCCCATGACCGCTGGAGTGAATGACCCCAAGTCCAAGTGTCCAAGCGTCCGAGAAGCCCCTCTGACCCATCATTTTCTCTCCAGCCCGTAAATTACTGGACATGACACGTTTTGAGACGGTCAGTCAGTAATACCAAACACTCTGAGGGTGCTGGCGTTAGTATAGAGAGAAGAACGGGGCGGGATTGGTGTAGGGAAGGGCACAGACAGACAGACAGACAGACAAAGAAAAAAGGAAAGGAAGAAAAAAAGAAAGAATGAACAAACAATCGAACGAATGACGGAGAGAAAGAAAGGAAAAAAAGAAAGAAAGAAAGAAAGAAAGAAAGAAAGAAAGAAAGAAAGAAAATGCTCCGCGTTGGTCAAACATCTGTTTAAATGTCTCTCTGTCTGTCTGTCTGTGGGTGTCTGTCTATAAGTGTGTGTCTACGTTTGTGGGCCAAGTGATGGATGATCATTTGAGGAGCGGTTTGCTGTGGTCCAACCCCTTATTTAGTCAAGCCAAGACGGGGACAGCTAATGTATGCCGGACGGCCACGCTCCTCCAGCCACTATAATTTTGTAGAACGGGTCAATCATTGTCCAGACTGTGGCTATTTGGTGTGGCGTTTTTATGTGGCTTTTGTGAGTGTGGCGTTTGTGTCGGAACGCAGGTGGAACTTGTGGCGTCCTTTGTGTACTCTGCAGGCGATAGGTGTAATATGAGAGCTGGGCAGGGAGACATACGGGTTCTGAGAAACGTATTGGAGACAGATTAAAGTCGATGTTAAATCTGACTAGTGTTTGATTAATTGTTTCGAATATGCGATTATTAGCAGTAGTAATGGATCAGGTAATGTAACACCGAGAGATATAAACAGAGGTAATAGAGATTGAGTAAAGAACTAGGGAACAGGATATCGAGGATAAAGCTTAAAAATAGAGACAAGTGAGTGATAACAATAACAGTGATAACCATATTAACAACAATACAAATAATAACGACAACAACAATAATGATCAATAAATAGCTAAATAACTACATAATAAATATATAAATAAGCAATAAAACGAATCAATTATAAATGAAAAAAAAACAAATAAACACACCAACAAACAAGTAAATAAATGGAAAATAACAAAATGATAGGCGCTAGTTCACGATGAGGTCGAGAGAAAGGCCACAGAGAAATTTGAGAATTATTGAAGAGAAAAAGAGAAAGGAGCAGAAAGGAAGGCTGGATGTGAACTGAAGAGAGAGAGAGAGAGAGTATGAAAGAAGCTGGTGTACGAAAAAAATAAATAAAAAATAAATAGTTAAAGAAGAGCCATAGTGAAGAAAGACAGAAAGAGAAAGAGGAGAGAAAGAGAAATAGAGAGAGAAAGAGAGAGAGAGAGCCTGATTGACCACACGAACGTTAGATTAAGATTCCCAAGACCTCTTCAAAGGGATCCAATTCGTGACGAACGGCGATACCAATGTGCGAGAGCACCGTGAAAATGCGTGCGCAACTCACGCAAAACAGCGAACTCATGGCTGATTCCGAATAGAAGTTTGGACTCCTAAGAACAGCGCAACTTTACAGCAACGCACGATTCACACACTACATTGATGGCCAACTTGGAGTCCCTGACGTCAAGATCTTTTTCTATCTGATCGTTGGACGAGGTTGCGTTGAGAGGGAAAAAAGCGATTGCCATACGAGGGGACCGACTGATGCGGGCCAAATGTAATTTTTCCTGTTAGGTCGTGCTTAACAGCTCACAATTCTATATCATTGCATGTCCTCAAGTGGCACAATCGGCTCACGGCCACTGTAATTAATTAGTCGCTAGAATTTTCTTCTTCTTCTTCTTCTTTATCGTCTTCCACCCTTTTTCCTTTTCTCCACATCCCCCCCCCCCCTCACCCTTCTCTTCCTTGTTTTTCTTCTTTGCACTGTTGCTACTTCTTGCATTCATTGGCCATAACATTTTGGAAGGCAATGCTAGATGAATGCTTCACTCTCTCTCTCTCTCTCTCTCTCTCTCTCTCTCTCTCTCTCTCTCTCTCTCTCTCTCTCTCTCTCTCTCTCTCTCTCTGCCCCCCCCCCCAAACACACACCTACACAATTCAATTTCATGGGTTACTGAGTGTTTCATCGGAACCGAATGAGAAGACAGTATAAGAAAACTACAGCCGGCCACAAACAAAAGATATATAAGACAATGGAAAAGGAGAAGAGATAGAGAGAGGGAGAGAAAGAGACAGAAGATGAAAGTAAGGAGAGATTAGGGTAAGAGGAAAAAGTGCGCAGGGAAGAGAAATAGATACATTGACAAAAGCAGTAAATGGACACGTAGATAATTGGATAGATATTTACTGTAAGGACGCTGAATTATAGTCCCGGAAAATAACTAAGACAAGACTTCATTATAACATTAGCCACAAGACCACAACTTCATCAAGCTGGGAATTTCGAGCTTCCTCTCCAAACTCTGCCTTACATAGCCAGCAGGGGTCTAGCACAAAAATCCCATTTTTCAGCATTTACGGTGTAATCTCCAAACCATCCAAACCGCTTATCTTTCTTAATCCTTCACCGGCTCTCCTGCCGAATACCTACTTCAACCCTTCAACATCCCAACTTCACCGACAGCGCCATAGGCAAGTTTTAGCACCACCACCACAAAAATCATCTTCATCATAATCACCCTCATCATCATATCCACTTACCCGAGTCCCGGCGGGTAGTCAATCACTCTAACCTTTGGTCACCCCTGCCACTAATAGGCAATGTTTTCCCTGGGCAGCCATCTTCTTCCGGCCATTGGCCAGTTGATCGTTCCCCATTCATTTCCGGCCCCGACTTGCCTGTTTGTCAAAATCGCTCGTGCCTGAAAAACATCCCGCCCGCTCCGTAATTCAATATTAGGTCCGACCGTCTAATTCGATTCTGGTCTTTGCGTACTCTTTTCCCAATTCTGGACATAAATATATATGTAGCTAATGACTAGCGTTATTGTAATCTTGATAGATCTTGGTGGCTCCTATCCAGACATAAATGATTTATCTGTGAAAATAAATGGGAAAACGACACATCCAACCCCTGATAATAGGCTTTATTCTGGGGCAGTTCTGTGTAGGACCAGAATATTAATAGGATTTCGCAGGTGCAATAATATCAAGATGGGGAATTTTCTCTTTTTGTCGTTCACTTTCTAAGACAACCGGTGAAAGTGGATAGAATTCTGATATTACCGACCTCGAACACAAAAAGCTGATGGCAGATTTATGTTCTAATTAAAGAAAGTATCCTTTGTTGTGATGGATCTGATTTGCATCTTATTTTTGACCCAGTTTTTTCAGTGTCTTTTGGAGTTTATATTCTGTAAGTCGCCTCTTTAAATTTGAGTAAATTTTAAAATAAATCACACAATAAAATACAAAACTGAAAACCGCATCATACATTCTGACTATAAGCATTTTCTTTTCATTATCGTACCTGTTGGGTGTTTGTGTTTGTGTTTATATGTTTGTTTGTTTGTTCATTCGGTTGTGGTTAGCTGTGAACCACTGAAACACAGTTATGCTATAGTGACATGGCATTGTACTCTTTTGATCCATAATGATATCCTACATCACGACATCCCTTACAAGCTGCCACCAAAATGTAACACTAGGTTCAAAGGAGCCTGCCTTGTTAACTACGGACGGGCAGTCATATTATTACTCCCCATGTAGTTGTCATGCTACATTTTCTGCCACGCCCGGCACATAACACTAACACAACCTACAACAGTCTGCACAAAGCCTTTTCTACAGTTGACGACACAAACGCCACGTCAAAGTCAGAAACATTCACAACGCAACGACTGTGTCTCGGCTGGAGATCAAAGGCTTTTTTTTTGTTGTTGTTGATGTGTCCCACAGATGGACAGATGAGATAGGCTGAGCCCTGAAACCATCTGCTGAAACGAATTTAGATAATTACATCAACACTGAGTATTCGTGATTTGGTCTGTGCTTCAGAGGTCGGCGGATGTCCCGGCCTAAATCAGCATCGGTACATGACAATTCAAATAGCACAATTCAATTGTAATAAAATCATACTGTCACAATGATTGAACACTGACTGCCCTGAGGAAGAGCCAACTAAGTTTGAAAATTTGGCTAGTAATACTAACTTATTAACCTTCTACTACTTCTTCTTGTGGTGTCCTGGCCTAGCGGTTGGGCGTTGGTCTCGGGATCTGAAGTTCCGAGTTCGAATCCTGACAGGTCTCGACATTTTGTCCTTGGGAAAGGCAATTTACATACATTTCCTGACTCCACCCAGGTTTGAATGGGTACCCGACTATAGACAGTGATTGACATTGTTAGATTGATAAGGATTTGAGCGCCTAACAGGCAGCCGCCTTGTATGCTTCCCAGGAAGCTGAGAACGTTTATGAGTGTCCTCTTAGGTCTGTCGGGGTAATAATAGATTGTAAAGCGCTTAGAGCCTGTAATTACCGGAATAAGCGCTATATAAATACTCTCTATTATTATTATTATTACTATATCAAGGTCTTCATATTGTTATTTACCCCTTTTGGTGTATTTGATTAGTGTCGGGAGACAGTCGTCTTATGCTAGGCTCTAAGGCAATTTTCTAAAATGCATCGTGGTAATTTAAAATTCGTATTTATAATGTAGGAAAACTCCTCGGATGGAGCGAGACAGATGACGGTCTTCAGAGGAAGAGAGGGTTCTTTCATTAGATATTTGACTCATATGAGTGGAGAAAATTACTTCACATTTATGTTTCCTTTGGATCTTGTATTGCCACATTTTTCGTGAAGTGCTAGTACTCGCATCCGATAAGGTATATCTGGTCAGTGCCTGCTAATCATGGACTCAATAGAAAGGCATCTGCGCCAAAGTGATATAACTGTTCAAAATCTGGTGGTATGGCTAAAACGTAGAAAATACACATTATAACACACACGTTCAATTCCTTTCTTGCTAGCACAAAGATCCAGAATGATAATATCACTCTTTCATACTAATAAAATGTAAATATATAAATTCTTTATCATGCTAAATACACACTTCATAATTTTCTTTCAACTGGCAGATCGTAAAGCTTCTCCAATGGCGCGATGATCCCAATGTTTGCCCATATCACTTGGGGGCGTGGGGGGGGGGGGGGGCAGTGCGAACCATTTTTTAATTCTTACTGTTTTCACAAACACTTTGTTGTGTGTTTCATATGCCACTCAGTAAAGTGGTGAACTGTATTTAAAATTACACTAGGTTAGAGAATTTGTTTTCTAAATTAGTATTGCTTGCCGCTTCACTGTCTTAGAAGATGTATCAGTTAATATCTGATAGATATTATCAGCTAGATTTTACTGCAAAGAAGTCCAGGAAATTCAAAGGATGTAATTTATCATGAGAGCTACCATATAATTTCCTCTAATATTCTCAGTATGAAAAAGCGGAATAAATACAATGCAAATGAGCATTGTCAGTCTAGTGGAACACGTGATGAATAAAATAAAATTGTCTGAAATGGCAGAGACATCAAAGGGCCCCCATTACCTGCCAAACCATTTTACACCAGCATGAATTTCTATAAGCGGGCCATTATAAACATAAAAGATAACTAGGAAGAGAAAGACAATTAAATTCGGCAAACTACACCATTTGTGGGAGACAGTCGCCGCGGTAACCTATTGTGCGGTGTGTGCGTTTATCCAGATTAACAGATACCCGAAACTAATAGGGCATCGCGATCGTTGCCTTAGATTTTGAGCCGTATATTAGCGATGTCGTTTTCGCGCTGTGCATTTAAATGAGCATATCGGTCTTTCCCATCTACGAGACTCCAAAACGGAATTCCCCATTACTCATTAAGTGAAGGGGGGAGGAGAGGGAAAAATCGATACTGGTACTTACTAGATGCGCGGGAGATACAGGGCAGTGAAGGACATTATCGATTATTGCAGCATGATGAGGAACAAAGATATGCATAAATGTATACGTGTACCTCTAGGTGTGTAGAGTATGTTTCATATGTTAGGCGGCCATTTCAAAAAAAAAAAAAAAAATTAAAATCCATTATTCAAAAAGTTGACAACGCGTGATATGTGCACTTTATAACAGTGGGGGAGGAAAACTCATATCTGGGAATAGAAAAGAGGAAAGACAGACAGAAAGACAAAAATGAAAGAAAGAGAAAGAACAAAGAACGAAAGAAAGAAAACGCCAAACGCCTCGGAATGTCCAACCTTGTGAAGGAAAAAAAAAAAAAACAGGAAAAAACAAGAAATAAAGAAACAAAAAACGTTGCGATATTTCGACAGACAATACTAGAAGAAATAATGATAACAATGTAATTTTAAAAAATAAAATAGCTGCCTACACACAAACGTGTAACCACACTTTCATCAAATTCCTCAGTAATGTGCGCTATTCTCCTCAACCCAGCACAGAAATTAAATTACCTCCTGCCCACCGACTACCAATGAAGCGCAGAATGTCCATCTATCTATCACTGTGTTTCACTGTTTCAATAAGTCGTTTCCAGTCTAGCGGCGGCCATTCCCACTAACGGAACGAGGGCCCTGAATGAACCCCTTTCTTTGATGGCCGCTGTATACTGGACAAGGTTAGGGCCCTTTCTCGTTTGTCAGTTACGGCCCCTAAACTGACCTTCCCTCCCCCAACCTTCCCCATTCTGAGGTAGTCGTCCTTTCACAAAATGTCTTTTACTCGCTAATTCTGCTTTAACAAAATCGCAATTTCTTTCTTCTAAACTCAACAGAACGACATGTGCTCATGACAGAAAAAACAGCTATCAAACCTGTGTCACAAACAGTCAAATGCCCTTGTAGATGTTTTGTTCAGAATTTTTAGACTCCGATACCTATTCGAAAAATTGCTACTTCGGTTTTAATTATCGTAGAGAGCTCATCTTTTGACACAACATGCGCGAGTACTTTGGTGTCGATATTAGCGAAAAAAAAACGATTTTTGGAAAATTGGCGCTTGTCGGAGTATTGCCCCCAGTCTGCGAAATGTCGTTTGCAACCTTCCAATGCCAAATCTGGTCAAAGAATCGCTCACATTCGTATGCAATAGTTATATTGTCATTTCCAAACGTTTTCAGACAACTTAGAAAGTTAACACCTACAGAAGTAAAGTGTTAAGGGCCCACCTGGTCTAAGAACAGCTCATATTCGTGTATATTTGTCATTACAGTTTCCAAACATTTTCAATATAGTTAGAAATTTAACAGTTACAGAAATGCCACAGGGGTCGATTTGGTCAAAATATAGATAGAAAACATTCATTTCATATTACGAAACGATGTACTTGAACAAGGAGACAAAAAGTTCTGTTGTGATGATTGAGGCGTTTGGTCAAAGACATAAGCCATAACTCCCGTCAACTGGTATACGCCCACCAATGTCTAGGGCATCTTTAGAGCCGTCACTTCCAGCAATCAATTAGGACATTTCTCGTAAAAAGCGCGGCCCACAAAATGACCACAGGAAAATGAAAGTTCTTACGAAGTTAGAGTCCTTCTCTGGTGTTAGATCTTTGACTGAGAATGAGATCGAGAGGGGAAAAAAAAGTGTGTGTGTAGGGGGGGGGGGGGATAAGCGAGGCAATAATGGTCTGAGATATCAGTGTTGGCGGGGGATAGAGCTGGTTCTTTGAGATGAAAACATCAAGACAGAAATTCAGTCATCCTCTCCGCCTCCTCTTCTTTCTCCTCCTCCTTTTTTCCCTTGTTTTCTTTCTTTCATCCATTCTTACTTCTGTTTTTCGTTCCATATATTGTTTATTCCTTCTTTTTCTGTTTGTCTTTCTTCCAGTTTTTTTTTCTTCTTTCCCTCTTTCTTTTTTACCCTGAGCGCTCTTCCGTCCTCCCTCACTCTCTCTCAGACACCTTCTAGCCATCTGTCTTCTTCTCTGCCTCCCTTGCTTTGTTGTTGTAGTTGTTGTTGTTGTTGTTGTTGTTGTTGTTGTTGTTGTTGTTGTTGTTGTTGTTGTTCTTTCTTCAAGCTTCTGTTTATGTCTCAAATTATCCTCTTTTTTCTTCCCCTCTCCTGTCTCTCTCTCTCTCTGTTCTAATTTTCTTTCTCGTCTTGTCCTCCCAAAATGTAATCCATCCATGCCGAACTTGTACCCGGCCGATCCGATACGCCGTCTCGCGTGACGGTAATTGAGTATTACAGCGCCTTGATGCCATTAGTCAGAGAGTGGACACCAATGAATAGGGGAATTCTCTCATTAGCAGGCACCCCCCCCCCTCCTCCTCCTCCTCTTTCATCGCTGACCTCTGATAACTAATGGAGAGAGAACGGGAGGGCGGTGGGAAGAGATCAACATCATGAGAACAAGAGTTAATAAATGATGAACTCTTTCTTCCTCTTCCACCCAACCCCCTCCCCATACCCCCCCCCCTTTCATCTTTCAGAGTGGAGAAGAAGAGGAGGGAGAGGGGACGGGAACGTTAAGAGAACCAGACAAAATAGAAGATGTTTTTTTTTTCAGCCTTCCTCTCTCTTTCACCTTGACGAAGGTATTGGAATTTGGAACCGGGTGTGTGTGTGTGTGGGGGGGGGGGGTCAAAATCAGGAGTTGCAAACAGTGAACTCTCTCTCTCTCTCTCTTTCCCCCCCCCCCCCCAACCCCTTCCTCCTCTACCCAGATCGAGGACAAAAAGAGGAGAATAGAAAGATCCGACATCGTGCGAACAAGAGTTAATGAGTGATGACCTCTTCCGTTTCGGTCTTCCACCACTCCCTGCCCTCCCTTTCACTCCTGCTTCCTCCTGTGATTTGACCTCTAATGCACGTGATGAGCCCTTTCTTAATGAAGTATGAACCCGACCCCCTATCCTCTCCCCTTCTGATGGCGGACGGGTGTCAAATTGGGTAAAATTACATCTCAAAGTGGCGGGTCCTTGTTTCAGATCAGATCACACCCGTCTTTTTTTTTTTTTTTCCTCAAGCTATCAGAGTTAATAGTGAGCTTGGCATCTTCCGCAAGCCAGGTCAGATGTGCTTTAAGAAACAACAGCTTTAAGACAAAAACAAAACAACCAAAACAAAAAGGAAAAAAAAAAGTCTCAACAAATTAAAACAGAATGGGAAAGACTGAACCAAATTGAAAACGTTGAAATGACTCAAACATTATCTGTTCACATACTTTAATGGACATGTCGGTACTCACTCATTCTGACTTTGCAAAATAACAAAGCATCAAAATAAAAGTTACTATTAAATTTCATCTATTTCTTTCGTTTACTTTAACTTTAACTGTTTAAACATTCTTTTTCATTCCCCAGGAACAGACAATCATTAAAGAAAATCTTACTATTCATAAATTCATTAAAGTACCCTCATTTTGCTTTTCTTTTTGTTTCTTATTTTGTATTATATATCCCGTAAATTTGTAAATTGTTGTTATAATTAGAAATAGTATGAAGACACTGGAAGTGTCCATACGGGCCATCTGAGAAAGGAATTAATTGGAAAACCGACGTAGGTTTGAAGTTTTTATTCCCAATGTTCATTAGCTGCTGCGAGTTCTTGACGATCTTTGCTTCGAAAAAATTAATGTGCTGTTGGTGATGGTGGTGGTGGTGGTGGTGGTGATGAGGATGATGATGATGACTGATGATGATGACTGACCATCACAATAAAGTTGTTTATAGATTTCTATGTTATTTGTTTTTCTTGAATTGTTTTGCTAGTTGCCGGTCTGACAGTTCTATTATATTTTTATATAATGTGAAGACAATTACTATGATTGTTTTTATTAGGTTCTTATCCCGAGCAATCATGGCCTCATTCTTCTCAAAGAAAGACTAAAAAAAAAGAACCGAAGACTGTGTTGCGTCATTTAGCTTTCTCTCGGAATGTATTGACCAAGAGGATGGTACTGATGATGACGGTGATGAAAGACGCTGTGCTGCTTCACTGAAGTTCATGGCTGATTTTTAGAGAATTACATCCTTAGGAAGATGGAAGGCACTGTTGATTCCGTTTTGCCGACAGAGAACTCCGTTAAACAGAGAACAAATAGAAAGCTCCGTTACACAGAGAACGCTGCTGAATAGAGAACTCTGTTAAACAGAGAACGCTGTTAAACAAAGAACACCGTTAACCAGAGAACGCCGTTCAATCGAGCAATAGAGAACGTTGTTAAATAGAGAACTCCGTTAAACAGAGAACTTGGTTAACCAGAGAACGCTGTTCAATCGAGCAATAGAGAACGCTATTAAATAGAGAACTCCGTTAAACAGAGAACTCCGTTAAACAGAGAACTCAGTTAAACAGAGAACGCTGTTAAACAAACAACACCGTTCAACAGAGAACGAAGTTAAATAGACAACGCTGTTAAATAGAGAACGCCGTTAATTAGAGAATGGCATTAAAAAGAGAAAGCCCTTAAACAGAGAACGTTGTAAAAGCTGGAAAAGGCTGGGTCAACGCCAGATTAAAAATAATACGATTGTATTTTCTTTTCTTTTTGTGGCTGAAGAACCGAGGACTGAATTCACAGAGAGGAGATGACTTGCTTTTTTGTTTGTTTGACGTATCTGTTGTCATTATTTTTTGTTGCTGATGTTCTTGTTATTGCTTTTGCGGTTGTTGTTCTGTTTATGTGTCTTGCCTTCGTTTCATACTGTATCTGTCCACAGCCAATTGTTTCCACAGACTAAACGCACTCTTAGCGAGCTGTGACAAATATAGAGTGAAATGGCGAGTTCATGGTGCTTTGCGTTTGTTTGTAAAGTATAACCTTTGGGGACAAGTCATATCACTTGATGCAAGTCATCAAAATCAAATTTACGGTTTACTGCATTCTGGAGATATGTTTTCGTTTTCAAATTTATGTCAAGCGACTCTGACCTAAACAAAAATCCATCTTGGAAAGTAGATGCGTCTCCCCAAATCCCCTCATCCGTTCACTATATAAACTGTCCAAATGTAAAAAAAAAAAAAAAGGAGATCAGCAACCGTTTCATGCATAGCCAGTTCCTCTGAGGGAACGAACATGTAATTCTGTTTGCCGAAATAATTCAACATTCCTGATTTTTTTTTGGTTGGTCAAATACCATATGGTTAGTTACTCTGCGATGTAAGGCGTGTAAAACAGAGCAGTGAACCAGTGTTATCTTCAGAGTGTTAAGGCTTTAGACCCCAAAAACAAACAAATCCAGATAGAATGTAGAAATATCATTCTGAATTCTTGAATTTGGCCGTCCCAATTTCAATTTAGCTGCCAGTTTAAATTCTTATAGGTGCTTGGCTTACAGATGTTTAGAAGCTAGGGTTTACAAGGAAACTCAAAGGAGTTCATGTGTTGAAGCCTCCGACATTGGTAAGGTTAGTCTTTCTAATTCGGAGAAATCTTGTCAATGCTTTACAAGTTACTATAATGCCTTTTGAGTGGCGATAGCGTAAACTAAGAATTACACAAATTTAACTGGGCTTTGAAGAGAAATGCCTGAGGTTTGGCAGCGAAAGAATTAAAGATGATGAAATCTTCTTCATGGCATTTATTCTTAATTCTGAATCTGTTCTTAAACAAACCAGTGGGATCAATGAGTGAGTGAATGAGTGAGTGAGTGGGGGTTAGTGGGTGAGTGGGTGAATGAATGAGGGAATGTAAGACTGAATGAGTGGGTGGTTAGGTTCATGGGTGGATGAGGAGAGAGATTGTGGGGG
>JBCAUA010367447.1:0-18554 GCA_038406235.1 Peronia verruculata | reverse complement strand
CTTTATAAGAGGTTGCCTGGCTTTGCTGAGAATTTGTGTGGGTAGAAATTTGGAATATGGAAATTTTGCCCGGACAGTGGCACTCCGCCTACACTTCATCGATTTTGAACTGCCAAGGGTTCTTTAACGTGCGCAACGTATATCGAAACCTCCGATATATATTCGTCCTTATCCGAAAAGGCTAGATGTCGGGCCTCCCAACACAGAGGAAGCCGGGTGACCCATGAGTCACTGTAAAAATGCGGGTTTCCGATCTTCGTGTCCTTCCATCCCCCAGTCGACGATCCGACATCGATTCCGGTCATAACCTCACCGACGTGAGTTGTTTTCACTATAAGGCAGACGCAAAACCACATAGCCACGGCGATCCCCTATCCTATTTTATCTTATCGTATCCTATCCTATCGCCTATCTTATCAACAACAAAGATACCAAAATATTATACTCCTATGAAATGAGAAAGTAATTATATAAAAACGATGTTCGTCATTATAAAGGGCAGGTAGACAGACAGATAGACGTTGCAATATCATCGCTAAACTGGACAGCTGTTTCCGTGGCTTTCAAGAAGAAATAACTTGCTAAATGTGCCGGTGAGGACGAACAAGAGTTATCTCCTCTGCCTGCCCCAGACACAACAGTTATCGCCCGTTATTTCATCTTTCCTCCAGACTCCCGATATAGCCCCAAGTTTATTGGAAACTGTTTTAATTAGCCATTTCATCTGCCAAAAAACCCTGCAGGTGCGCGTGTAGCTATCGCAGGCCAAGGCTCAATGCATGATGGGTCCACTCCTAAGGTAGTTGAAAAAAAAAAAAAAAAGCACAACAAAACAAAACAAAAATGGAATCCACTGTCTCCTACAAAACGGTTAAAATTGTGTTCTATTTAAAAAAAAAAAAAATGCAGCGCATTAAGACATTATCAACTTTTCTTAAGAAATCAATGATTACATCACATTATGGCTTTAGCTTTCATCCTATTGTTTACTAGCTACAGCTTGAAAATCGTTTCATACTCCCAAAACCACCCGGGCAAGAAAATGTTATATATTAACTGACAGTGGTACAAAAAGTGTTATTTGAGTGTGATCAATCAGTCATGTATCTCTCTCTCTCTCTCTCTCTCTCTCTCTCTCTCTCTCTCTCTCTCTGAAAGATTGTTTATTTCAAAGACTAGACGTTTCAATGGCAGGAAACGACGACCACGACCAACGTGGCTTGCTTGAATTAGTTAGCTTTTGTCATATACCTCGGCCAGTTCTTAAGGCATTTTATTATTTTTCGCAAAGTAAATTCTACGAAGACATTTTTCGCCAACAAACCAGTTAAGAAAAGCCATGCTGTTTAGTGCCATTTGTGGTTTCAGCAAACATAAGGATAAAAAGAAGAACAAGTATTAAAAATGTAGTTCTGGAGTTAAATGGCTGCCAAAATATCTGGCCTATGGAGTGTTGCTCATCAAAAATAAAATATAATAATAATAATAAAAGACTAACTCCTTAACCCAGGAATGGCATGAAAAACAACTACATTTACCAGGATCGAGATGTGGAATTTCTAAAACAAAAATGCTACGACAGTTGAAGATGATTCTGTGTCCATTTCTGTAGCCCTTGGAAGCGAGTGTGTGAGTTTGTAGACGGACTTAGCTCACGCTCGCACGTGTCCAGACTGTACTCATTAGGGACGCACAATTTCCCCAGCCTTGGTTATCTCTGAGCGTGTCGCTTTTGCTCAAGAATAAAACTTTGAGAACAAGAGTTGTGAACCACTTCGCTCAGACACCCACTTAACCCTTTTCGCTATTTCTCTTCATCTCTCGGTTGTCGAAACGGCCTCCCTAAACAAGCTCTGTCTCCTCATGTAAGCAATTCAGTGCACAACTAAAATAATGTTGTCGTACTCATTCTAAACCTAATAGGCCGAGAGATAAGGCTGGGAATGTCGGCCATTTTGTATGTCTGTCGCACAGCGAGGCTTTGTTGCTGCACCTGTTAGAATCGAACGAGAGTGCACGAAATCCCAGAGGAAGAGAGAAAAAGGAGAGAGGGTGAGATAAAGTAAATGCTTGACTCGGCATGAGTTCATTATATAACATGTATCGGGTGACGTTAAATTAGCTCCGTTGTCAGGACTGAGCCAAAAGATATCAGCTTAATCTGTTCACGTGAGTGTTTAATGAGTATTTGGGTAGCAAGACAAAAGTTCTTGGAGCACTGTGAAATTTCCAGAACCGTTGACAGTTTTCTGGGAATTACCAACTGACGATCTGATGAGAATCTTAAGCAGCTCTGGGAGCGGAGCCAAACCTCTCTCTTCCCCTCTCTTCTCTCTCTTTCTCTCCCGCTTTCTTTCTCTTTCCCCTTGTTTCTTTGTGCCCTCTTTCACGTGTTTCCTTTCCTTTGTTCCGCGCCCTTCTTTCTTCACTCTCTCTTTGTCTCTCATTCTCTGTCTCTCTTTTATTCCTCTCGTGCTTTATCGACCCCCCCCCCTCTTTTTTTCTTATCTCCTTCTTTCGCACCCTTCTCTCATTCATCTGTGCTCTCTTTCTCTGTGACTCCCTCAAACCCACAAAAGCTGATCACAACTATTGCTCACCCTTAATTCTTCATTAAACTTTCCTCCCTACACGTTACGTATAGATCCTCATAATCATCACAACAGTAAGAGATAAAGGGAATGGGAATATTTCTCATAGTTTCTCTTCTTGTTTAAGGAGAGACCCGAAATACAATGTGTCTGGGCCGAACCAGAGTGTGATGAATTATTAATGTCAGAGAGGCTAAAATTTGTTTTGGAGAAGGAAACATGGAGGAATTGGGAGGTCTTTGTGTGTAGCAAGGGGGGGGGGGGGAGGGGACTGGAAGGTAGTAGGGAGGTGGAAAAGGGAAGAAAAAAAAAAGGGGGTGGGGTACAGAGTACCGGTACTTGAACCCTGACCAAAATGACACGTCTAATTTTCTGTGTTTATGCAAGAAACTGTTCATGAGGGTGCAAGAGCGTAATATTACGATTCTTTGATCTTACCATCTGTTGTCGAAGCTTAGATTGTATCGCACAAAGTGCAACAGGCCGACAATTCCAGTCTAGTTTTCAACGCTTCCTGAAGTCATAGATCATTAATGAAATCCCAATAATTTTTTCTTCTTCTTCTTGATTGGGAAGAGGGAGCAGGTCGCTTTTTTTTTTTCTGTACTTTTAAAATCCTCCAATTTGCTATCTTAACACAGTTTTGCTGATCTCACCGGCTTCGTCTCACATCTGACATCGCTGACACAAGCAAATGCAAGATCATGAAAGTTTTTATCGTTCCTTGGTGCTGTTGCTGTTGTTAATCAGGCCTTGTCAGACACAATATGGATGGCCTGGAAACACACACACACGCACGCACGCACGCACACACACACACACAAGTGCTCTGTGATCAGAACCAAGTTTTGACAAATCTGATATCCTGAAAGTTTTGGTATTGATGAGACCTAACTTTGGACATATTTTCTGTTTGTGCTTAAGACTAGATTTTTTTTTTTTTTTTGAGGGAAAGACTAAAATGATCTAGACAGCACAAAACGAGTAAAGTAGGCTACATAGCTTTGAAGCAGTAATAACAATAAAACACACACACACACACACACACACACACACACACACACACACACACTCTAATTTTGCCTTTTTTCTAACGCTTATCTATTCTTCATATCAGGAGTTACAGGTCCTGTGACTTGGCGAATCATCGGGATATCAGTGAGGACAATTGTTTACTCAACCTCCTCTTCTTACAATGCTGCAAACAATTACTAGAATCTACTCTTAAGTGAAACCTTTTCCACACAGACAAGGATCAGCGCACGAACCTGCCCTCTCAACTGATAATAAATTAAGAGAGCAGTTATAAAATGGTGGATTGAATGGCTTTTTTGTGTGGCAGGTGAGCGAAAAGGAAGCTAAATGCTCTTTAAAAAAGTTTAAGATGCTTCAAAGAGATAAATGAACATAAGAGTAAGCGTCTTGGTTTGTATTTCCTTTATACAGCTATAAAACACATAAGCCCTAACCCGGAGTCAACTACGAGAGCTTTCCAAGTACTCCGCGTCAAAGTAAAAAAAAAAAAAAAAGCAAGCACGGATATAATTTTGAGATTTCATCTCAGTACTTCGCATCCAGATGGAAAAATAGGAAAACATTCTGAGATTCATTCCAGTGTTCTAAGCTCCGACAGAATAAAACAGCACAGATTTTGAAATTTCTTCGACGCTACCATCGCCTTACAGAATGCACGGAGGTTAGCAAGAACAATTCAAGTAGACAATATTGCCTAATCGCGCCGTTCGCATTTGTCTAGACAATATTCCTTTGATCCAATGATGTGTCTTTTTTTATTGTCCCATCGAAATTAGAGCCCGCAGACTTGCAGGAAGGAAGATTACATACTGAGCTGACCGGCTCTCATAACGCAGAAACCGCTGCAGATCTAGGACTGCCTCTTTGAAGCTTTGAGGAACAGGGAGAGAGCAAGGTCAGCAGTGTAGCTCCAAATGGCAGGGACGGGTAAGGCAGTGCATTTTTCTGGAGAACAAAGTTTCGGGCACATATGCCACGGGCATTTACACTACATGACTGCAGAAGTTCTGACTGGCTTCAGCCAAGGCAAAATTGAGCAAAATGCATGGACAGAATATGGGCGTTTTAAAAATAATGCTCATAATTTATGATTGGGTCATATTCCTGCTTTTATGCCATATGGGAACACTTTCTGCGGCATTAAGCGCAACCGCTACCTACTGAACATAAACCCCTAAGCACCTTCATTATTGTCTGAGAAGGACTTTAAAAAATCGGCAGTAAAGAGACTCCACTTTGAGCATTTCAAGGCTAACCAGGACGCTCGGCGTGAAACGCTCAATTACCCACAAAACGTCAAAAGGCTGACAAACATCTACATCATCGGTGCAGTTTCAATTTTCTCCACCCCCAATACAAACTGCCATTGGAAAATGCGCAATGTCGGTGAAATTTAAAGCCAAACCTTGTTAACGGTTACAGCAGGTTTTCGAACAGCTGTGGGATAAAGGCTCGCTATATGTCTGGGAGTTTCTGTAACATCTCCTGGCTTCAAGCAAGTTCAAACACACTTTCACAAAACGTCATTCATCATCATTTCATTGTTTTTCCACACATCCACACATAACTATATACGGTATTTAAAAAAATAACCGACTGCATCACTCTCGTTCTAAAAGCTGTATCTTGTGCACTATCTGTTCAAAGCAGTCTAAGAAATATTGCAAAACTTAATCACGTTTTTCTCTGAGCTTAACTTCTCAAGCAAAACGCGTTTGGTCAGAGAAAACATACTGATGGTTCATACAGCTCAGCTCTGAGAGAACTCGATCTCCGTCAGTAGAGCGAACCTGGCTATCACATACGTCCGCGCTCTCCGCCAGGGGGCGGCAGTGCATTGTTCAAGTGTTGTATATCCATTTTTTTCTAGGCCTGGGCCGCTGGGTCTCCGACTGATTCAGCAGCCCCTACTTCAGACAGTTTACACAGATGGATGAGGACAGCGGAACTCCTCAAGGGGGAGACAAAAACTGTTTCTTTTCTGTCCTGTCCTGTCATTTTATTGTTTGACTTTTTTTTCTTTCGCCGTGAATCATCTTTCCTGCCTGTCAAAGTCGTTACTGCTTCTCGGCATCCTTTTATTCCTTTTTCCTATTTTTCCCTCTGTCTGGCAAAACTATTCCATCTGCAATTTTTGTTTCTCAAATATCTATCCTTTGCCAATCTTTATTTTTAACATTTTTAATGTGTCTTTTTATTTATTGTTTATCTATTTATTTATTTACTTATTTATTTATTATTATTATTGTTATTATTATTATTACTGGTATTGTCATAATCATCATGTACATAATTTGAGTCCGTAAGGCTTTAAAAATAAAAATATCAAAGATGATGAAAATGGTCACAGACAGATAATGATTGAATATTTCATTGACTAACTGAAAGTGAGTCAGACAGATAAACATGAAAATGAAAAGGTGCTAAATGTGATATAATATGAACATAATAAGGTAAACCAGGAGTACATAATCAACGCAACGATAGCCCAACAACTCATTGCTCTGTCAATGGACCTCTGGATCTCAACTTTGAGCTTAACTGCATTCCAGCGGACTGGACGGCATGAAAAAACATCGTCAACCATATTGACAACAAACCTAAAATCACACAGAAAAAATCTGACCCACCAATTGGAAACAATCGCTGACTGTCTCGCAGTCAGAACACAAAACTTCGAGCTATCTTCAAAAACATAGTCCTTTACAAACACTAGGCTCTGGGTGACTTCAATTTCCGGTGCCATAAGTACATTATGCGGCAGGGCACAAAGAGATGAGAATGTCACTATATTTGTGATGTTTTCTTGTTCAGCCTACAGTGTCTGACAATTAATCTGACCCAGTGTGGTCGTTTTCGTACTGCTGCACCGTTAAACAACAACAACAACAACAACAACAACAACAACAAAAAATACGATTACTACCACCACCACTACTACTTTAGCACTACTAAACGACATTATACTACCACTACTACTACTACTACTACTACTACTACCACTACTACTACTACTGCTGCTGCTGTTACTTACTAGCACTACTACTACTACTACTACTTACTAATACTATTACTACTACAACTACTACTGCTGTTACTTACTAGTACTATTACTACTACTACTACTACTACTATAGTTACTAAAACTATTACTACCACCACTACTACTATTATTATTACTCCTACCAGAAGTCTCTGTTACTACCATACTACTAATGCTACTACTACCAGTAGATTACTACTACTACTGCTATCTCCCCTTCTACTTCACAATGAGGCTGCTGCTGAAATTACCCAGTGTGTGTGTGTGTGTGTGTGTGCGTGCGTGTGTGCATGCGTGTGTGTGTGTGTGTGCGTGCGTGCACGAGTGCGTGTGTGTGTGTGTGTATGCGGGTGTGTGTATGAACAACGTAGTCATAAAGCCACAGGCAGTCGGAGACTTAAAGACACAAAGAGAAAAAGTTCGACCAGGACACCAGAGATGTGAAGTGGGTGAGCGCTGTTGTGAAACTGACAATGTCTTCTCCCCCCCCCCCCCCGCCCTATATTTTCATATCCCTCCGTTGCTCCACTCTTTGTTATGAAAAGATATCCCCCCTCCCTCTCCCCTCCACCCACCCCAATTTCCAGTTACTAGAAGAAGAAAGATGGTTTATGCAGCAGCCGTGCCATTGTCAGGCCGGCGTTGATAGTCCAAGTACCCCCAATGTGTCGAACGGATGGCTAAGTGGCTTAAAATTGCATAGTTCATATCTCGTTTTCTCTTTTTCCCTTTCTCTTTGTCTCTCCAAACCATCCGGATCAGCTGGTTCAGTGTCTCAGCTGTGCAGAGTTGGTTCATAAACTATCAGCTTTCTCCTATCCTCAGTAATATCCGAAGATTTGATATAACAATGGCTGGATTTATTTCAGTGATTTCTAATGAGCTTTCCTTCAAATGCTGCATAATAATTTTGCTTCAACATTATCTTCATAAATTAGCTTCATAATTTTGTTCTGACAATACGTTTTTTTTTCCCCAGCCATTTCAACGTGAGCATCAAAACAACAACAACAACAACAACAACAAAAACAACAACAACAACAACAACAACGACAACGACAAAGCAACAAAGAATTCGTTTCATTTTAATCGTCATTACTATACAACACGGACCTTTGTCTCTTTTCTCGCGGAAACTCTTTGCCATCTATTCAAAACGACAGCTCTGTTACAATATACGTCTCGTTTTTCCACGAGACACTTTTCAGCACCGCCAGAGGAGAGATAGCGCTGATAGTGGTGATTATGACACAGGCGTCCTCGACATCCTTGAATCAGCCGTGTCTCGGAGTGGAAGTTAGAACCGATTCCCAGGCCCCTTCTCCCGCCCCCTTGCACCCTCTATTCTCCTCTCTCCCTCCTGACAATGTAATACAGGATCGTGCAAAGGAACCAGCCTTTGGTATAGGAAAGGCGAGTGCACCCGAGCTGACTCCTCTTCAGCAGATTATGAAAAGCGCGCACAAAGGAACTGCTACTTGGCTTGACAAAGGCGTGAGTTACCCGAGGGCGGAAATCGACAATCGGCTGGGCTGAGTGGGACACACAGACAGAGGGTCGGTCCGATTAGGAGGGCGCTCAACTTTGGCTTCATGACTCACGGTGCATGTCTTGACCCCCCAGGGGGACAGGTCAGGCCAGGACAGGGTGAGCACTGGAAGCAGCTGGTGGACCGTGTGCCACACAAGAACAGCAGAAAGATGACCTCTCTCTCTCTATCACTGAACGTTAACTGTCCTCCTACTGTTCGGTCAGATTATCCTCTCTCTTTCAGCGGCATCTGATGATGATGCTACATCGGAACAAAGACGGCACTAGAGCACCAGCAGGCATTGGTAAGAACACTTAATTGACCTCATTAACCCTAAAAGTGTCGGTAGAAATTACTGGAGTGTCCAGCCCTTACTAGTGATATTTATTTTTGATTAAATAAAGAAGAAGAAGAAGAAGCAGAAAAAGACTATTTGGGCCTAGAAGTAATACAGAACGAGGGCCTTGTTAATCAACGATATGTTTTTGGAAACTGCTACCAAACATGGAAAACGAAATAAGAGAGTTTTAGGGTTAATGTTTTCACCAGACAACCGCCATGACTATAACCGGCAAATTTAATTACTAGGCCATTTTGCAGGAATATCGCCGCCAGTTCTGATTGCCCGTATCCCACAATGAACTTTGAGAAATTAAACGTCGTTTGTAGAGGCACTCGATAGCTCAACGAAAATCCAATTGTAAAAGTAGTTCAATTTAGATAGTTCCCTTGTTGAAGGGAATTGGTCCTTCCCAGTCCATTCTGACTCTTAACTGATGGCTGATAACATAATTAACTCTCCTGATACCGAATGGTCACTAATGCCATTCAGTCACAATGAAATTGAAGACCAACTCCAGGCCAGATGGTGTCATACGTCTTCAACTTAGAAGTCAGCACGTGCCAAACCTACTATCACTGGCACATTTAATTCGCAGATGCTGGAATTAGCCGAGAGATTCAGCTAGCCGCCATTCACAATTCAAGGGTTAAAGCTTTTTTGTCTCTCTCTCTATACATATACATTGGCCTGAGGCAGACGGACAGGGGTTCAACTACCCTAAAGATGAGCACATTGAACGACTATTTCTATTACGGATCTTGTTAATTCAAACAGAAAAACTTTTCGCCAAAGTCAAGCCTAAATCAGCTGTGAAAGCAAACAGACTTGCTGTACGGACATGTAGCTAGTGTAGCTTCCCTGAGGATGACAACTGGATTTAAGTGAAGCATTTTCAAGTACATGTAGATAATTCAATTCTAACAGATGTTAAATGATGTGCCGCTCATGGAGGCCATCTGTTATACACCAGGAGAGGGAGGTTATAAAATGAATGGGATGGCGGTGGGCGGGGGGAAAAGGGATACAGCGGCATTTGGTACTATATAGTTTATGATGACAAGCTGAGTTACCCTGATAGTGACAAATCCTCACAACCCGCTCCCACAGCAAATCTCATTCACACGCGCCATGCTAAAACCCGAAACAGCCGTGATAGAGAAGAGTATCCTTTGTGTTCCAAGTCTATACCATTTGATGAAAGCTGAATGAGAAACTGACTCACATCGTAAAAAAGAAAACAAAAACCAAAAAAAAGAGGCTTGCGAAAAGCTATAAATTATCGCCCTTAAGTGACAAAAACATGTGAGCAAGATCTACAGGGCAGGGTGATCACAACCGTTAAGCGGAGAGCTTTAACAAACATAGCGACTTTCTGACGGAACCTGGAAAGCATCTCAGACTCTGTGCTCGCAGTTGAAAAGTCTCTGACCCCGGAAGGACTGGGATAGGACAGGGTTAATTACATAGTCCGCTGCTCGTAGCGGAAATGTGAGACAAGACTTGGTATTCCAAACTTGTTCACAGACATACCAAAGCACACATTTTCCTGTTTCTTATCGGATAATTTGTTAACTTCCGACCTCATTCTGTCACAATCGTTTCATAAACTGGAGTAGCCCCCCCCCCCCCCTTTTTTTTTCTCTTCATTTTCGCCAGATCTCATACTAGCCCCGTGACATCCATTTGAGGTAAGCATCGGAGAATGTAAAATTAAGGGCAAAAAGATATTCGCGCATATTGTCTAAAATCTCTGGCTTCTCTGTCAAAAAATAACTCCTTTGGTTCCACAGTGGGCATAGAACAAAAGGCGACGAGCTACCAATTATTCAATTTGATAAATATTCATCTTTTTTTTTTTTTTGCTATCCAGTGACACATTTTCAATTCTCTTGACTCCCTTCAGTCCTCTTCTTTATGACACTCTACCAAACTCAAGGCTTATTATGTCATAAAAAAACGTGCAGAGTTCTAATGACTTGAAACCTTCATGCGCAAAGTACAGCCAGAGTGTTTCTCGTAAGATAACACAAAATCTGTCATGCTAGGCTGCCACTTTGTAATATATCCAGATTTTTGTAAAAAGTTTCATAGAAAATGAGAAAAACAAAACAAAACAAACCAAAACTATGCTGCTCAGACAATAATTGATGTCTCTTAATGACCAAAAATCAATCGAGTAAAATTAATATGAGACCATCATTCTTTATGCGCGTTGAGACATTTGGAGCGCCATTTTTGGAGGGCGATACAACTACACGTCGTTCATAAGGGGAAGTAGCCTTAAACGTACACGCAGTGTAGGGAGCGTGAGAGAGAGAGAGAGAGAGAGAGAGAGAGAGAGAGAGAGATTGTGAGAGAGAGATACATCATTAACAACAAAAAAAAAAAAAGAAAAAAAAAACAGAAAAAGCAAAAAAAAAAAAAAAACACACACAGCAACACTTTTTTTCCATTCTCCCTCCATTTCGGGATCTCGTTTCCGCTAATCGTTTGTCAAGCTGACATGTCATAGAAATACGGGAACCCCATGGCCAGACTCCGGTCTATCTGTCCCATCTTATCTGTGGAACCGTCCGCCCACAGCCTGTCTCTTAGTGCATTGGGGTTATTGGATTGGCCTAAGTGCCTTAGTGCGCGGTCAACATGTTATGTAAATAAAAATATGAAACACGTGTTTATACAAGACATATTATATTTATCTCGGATTCATATTGAATGAATCATAGATCTGAGTGAGGAAAGAAAGAAAAAAAAAAAAAAGACAAAGGTGAAAAAAAAAATCACAAAACAAAACAAAAAACAAACAAAAAACTAAAGCGGAAAAAATGAGGATAAATATGCAAAACAATAATACATAAAATAATAAAAATAAAAATGATAAATTTGCAAAAATAATAACTAGACAAAAGACTGGAATAAATGAATATCGATGTAAAGAAGAAAAATTGACAGAAAGAAACTTATCATCATAAACTGTTTGAAACAAAACAAAGAAACTTATCCTCAAACACCATGTGACAGAGGACAGCTAAACTTATTCTTATAAACTATGTGAGAGAAAGCAACTTAACTTATCGTCACAAAGTATTTGAAACAAGGCAGCCAGATTGACTTTCATGAACTATTTGAAACAGAGCAACTAATATATCATTAAAAACTGTTAGAGACAGAGCAAAGTGAACTCATCACCACAAACTATTTGAAACAGAACGCGGACGGAGTCATTCTTCTCTCCCTCCAACTTCAAATTCACATTTTATAACCTCCCTTTCCTGGGGTACAACAGATGGTCTCCACAAGCGATACGTCATTTAACATCTGCCAGAATTATCTACATGCACTTTAAAATGCTCCAGTTCATGATTCAACTGCAGGATTGCACCAAGATGATGCAGCGAATATGTGACATCTAGCACAACTGTTCCATAATCAGCTATCTTCTCGGTACAGATCTATGTCCCTTTAAGTGCATGTTGCATTTTGCCAAGTACCCCTAATTTAATGCCACTTTTCGGCTGAGTCAGGATGTTACATCTGATACTGAGACGATCGTTGAGGCCGAAAACAGCACAAATGCTCTTTCTCACAATGATGCTCAGAATCAAGAGCAAGAATCAGAGAAGCGCGCATCCAGCACATACCAAGATAACATACAGACATGAAAAGGACTTGTACGGCACTAACACTACAAAAAAATTGTTAAATACCCACTCAAATTTAATTGCCATTCTGAAAACCGTACGATGTAACGAATAAATGACACCAAAACAAAACAAAACAAAACAAAACAATACTGACAACAACTTCTGGCACATTCCGGCAAATCAGTATATCTATGACTATCAGAACCAAAATCATGTTCTAAAACATTTAGCCATCATTGTCTGTAAGAGACACGGCTGGATTATATAGATCTGAACCACTGGTTTCTACTGTTATGAAGGTCTAAACGTTGACTTTGTTCACAGCTGTAGAGGTTCGTCGGAATGAAAGAGTTAATGGGCTGCACATAATGAGGATTTAATATGGTTAAATGGAATACAGGGGTGTTAATCTGTCTATATGAAATAGTAGGAAAACTTCCTGGCATATTCTTTAGCAACCCGTGAAACTGAAGTCTGTTTATGGTAAATAATACTAGACTGGGGCCAACAGAGAAATTACTGACAACCAAGAAGTAGGAAATCCTACTAAAGTAGGAAATTTGACAGCCCTGGGAATAGTATTTGCGTTTAGTACAATTACAGCATAATTACAAGAACGCACATAATCCACCCTTATACAAAAAAGATATATAGAATGACGGTAGAATGTTGAGCATGGCACTCATATGTGGGTACTACGTCTCTCTTAATATAATGAGATGCAGATACTGGAGGCAAATGGGGCTGATATCAAGATGTGATCTACAGAGCGTTCATGAGGAGTTTCTAAGTACTAATGATAGCTAGAAGTGACGAATCAAATGAAATTCACACATCAAATACCTATAATACATGCAACTGACAAAGAAGACTGATGTTAACGACTATAGAAACTCATAATAATTATAGTGGGATGCACATTATCGGAGTAAATGGAGTTGACTGGCTTCGTATCCCTGATCACTACTAAAATGTTGGTCAGACCCTCCGAGTCACATACTGTGCCCTTGACATAGGAAAAGAATCTGAAAAAGACATCTAGATCTAGTTTGACGACAAAATAGTAAGCCTGATATAACAGCAATTAAATCGCTCATTTAGTTATGGGGTGCACTTGAAAGGGGATACAGGGAGCAGTCACCCCGCCGAGTATCCATGAGAAAGTCTTTGTGGGCCGGAACTCTTCCGCCGTGTTAGAAGGAACAGTTCAGCCAGATCACACATGTTTTACGCTGCAAGCAAACGTGTTCCGCCCACTCGTTTTTATCTCTCCCAAGCGCAGAGTTCTGGCCCAGCAAATGTTTGTCATTAATTCGCCATTTTCGACAGACTTCCTTGTCAAATCAAAATAAACTGACAGCGGGACAGGAGAATTGGGGGAAAAGAGGGGGAAATCTCCACTGGACCGATTGAGAGAAAAAAAAGGAGGAGGAGAAGGGGAGAGAAAAATTAACGAGTAATCAAAGTCCTGCTTTATCTCCCTTGGCAAGGCCCAAGGTAGGTAACTCTAGAGGGGAGATAAGCCACGCCGGCTGTACACTGTATACAAACTTACAACAGGAAGCGAAAAAACATCGGTCGGGGAATGAAACCCGATGTCCGAGAAGACTAATTCTCTGGTTTTATCATCTACAACTCCCCACCTATTCCATCTTCCAAACACTGCTCCTTTCGTCTTCCCTATTTCCACAGCGTTTTCTTCTTCATCTCCTCTTGTTTACCGTCTCCTTCAGCACTTTAACCTGGTGGGTCCAGCCAGTTCCCCTGTCTATCGAGGTAATTATTCCGGGAGGATGAAACGCATTTCTCCCGTTATCACCTATATTAAGTTTTACAGTAAATTAACAACTCGATTCCTCAGCCTGGTATTAGTTACAGCACGTGAATCCAGACTGTGAGCTATGGAAGACTGAAATAAAGCTCATTTACTAAACCTAGGTCATAACTAATGGACGTCGTCCATTTTTCAAATGATAATGAATTTTCTGAGGGCAACAATCTATCTATCATATTTCGTGTTGTGATATAGTTTTTGTATCTGTGGGTCAATATACATGAGCACTTTGGCTAAAATAAGTAAATAAACAATTAGCCATTTCACAAATTCATTACAGACCAAAAACTGCCAACTTCACGAAGGACAAACAACTGGGGTCCATAAAATCTCTTGGTGTTGCAATGTTAAGGTCCAGAAGAAAGCTGTTAGAGGCGGGAGAGGGTGGGGGTGTAGAAAGACATGAAAGTACAGGCTTGACATGCTGCTTGCAAAGGCTTAGAGCTTAAGTCAAAGGACAAAGAGAAACCCACGGATGAACAACGCTTTTCGCGACAATTTTTATTAGAGCACACCATCAGAAACTCGATACCCGATAACCGTTCGGCTATGCACTTGGTGTGGGAGTCCTCACTTCATCGCCTTGCGTCGGCCACGCGAATTTAACGTTATGTTTATTTTGAAGAAACGGCGGTAAGATAAACATCATCACCAGTATGTCCTCAACACGAGATCTGGCACCGACGGCTGCTGGCCTAATGAGCTTTGGTCTCTGCACACTATCAGATGACGCTATAATTATTGGGCTCTGGGCAGCCCACAGTAGTGAGCTCGGCTGTGGCTCTGTCGCCTGAGCAGCTCTGATACCACAGCGGGCAACACATATTAGATCTCTTTCTGTATGCAGACAGAAACTGTGGATAGGCAGGATGTTAACCTCACACTTTGGATACATTACGTCCGACCATTGCCCCGTATATTCGCCTGTGCGAGTGTTCGCCCTTCCACCCAAAATCATCCATTCATCCATGTATCCATCATCCATTCCACCCATCCATTTATCCTTCCACCCATTCATTCATTTATCGATCCATTCATCCATCCATGCATCAATTTATCAACCCATGCATCCACCCATCCATTTATCTAATCATCCATCCATTCATTCACCCACCCACCCACCTATCCATCCATTCACCCATGCGTCCGTCCGTCCATTTATTTATTCATCAATTCATTCATCCATCCGTCTATCCATTATCCTTCCATCGGTCCGTCTGTCCATCCATTCATCCATCCATCCATCCATCCATCCATCCATCCATCCATCCATCCATCCATCCATCCAGCTACTAATAAAAACTGTGAAGGCCTCTGGGAGACTGCGAAAGGGGGATGGCGGGAGAGTGAAGAAAGGCAATAGATTTTCCTGGCATGAAACGGAAATATGAGAGGAAAATTAGTTATCACCATTTGACTCAGGTCACGCCGCTAACTACCGCCTGTCAATCTTTGAACATTGAAACACGTGGACCGTGAAACACATTTTTTTTTTTTTTTTCGTTTAAATGATATGACAATCCACCATCGCGGCTCTAAGAGTGTGAAAAACTTAGCTACAAATGCTGTTTCAATTTCCTCAAGTAGTCACAGTTTTCACGGTCCCTGGCGTGTCAATCTGGCTTTTCAAAGCAACACATTAGCTATCGGTTATCGAGACTCAGCCGTATTAACTCGCTTTGACGTCAGGAAGAGTCACATTTACAGGAGGTCTGGTTTTCCGATTTAAAGTCATCCGCCCAATTAACATGTGACGTTTCCTTGACTGAAGTAGCTTAGCTGCTTTCTTAGGATATGAGGATGCTCATTAAATCTTAGCTCAACCGGGATTTCCATTTTCTTTTTTTTTTTTTTTTTTACTTTTGAGGGTTGGCGGGAGAGAGAGAGGGGGAGGGGGGAGGGGGTTCTTATATTCAAATTCATAGCTATCCATCTGGTGCTGAGGCTGAGGTTCGCCAAATAGGATTTTTTTTTTTTTTCAGTCTTAACCGACGCCTTCAAATATTGCCCGGCAGATCTCTGGGCCTTGTTACGTGTTCTAGCAATCATGGCGTGCCTTTTATTTAGAGATGTCACAAATCCAGCGCCACTTATTTCTTCGCGGTTCGCCTTCAATCAGCTGTCTAAAAATATTTATTTGTTGTCTTCAATAATAATATGTTTGATAATCTCAACAGCGGCCAGTGATTTTCCAGTATTGAAAAAAAGAAAAAGGAGCACGGACATATTCATGATCACCCCGTGGGGGCCCGGTGTTTATAAGTAGGTTCTATGCTCCCACCTGCAGGCGCTGAAAGCCCGTCATCGGTGTGACGTCTCCCATAGAATATCATCCTCGACGTTCCTGGGGTGACACCTCTTCTGTCTCTCCTTGCTCCTGTCTTCTGTCTCGCTCTTTCCTTTCTTCTTCTTGACATGTAAACTCATCTTACCGTGTTTGGCACAATATAGCATATATGCTGATGTGCCGTTATACCCCAACACAAACAAACAAACAAACAAACACATTCTCGATCATTATAATGAAAACTATGATTTTTTTTTTTTTTTCTCATTATTGCATCGATGAAGAACCAGGTGGGCTCGAAAATTTGGCTAGCAATATTAGTTTCTTTAACTGACTCATTCAAAAGTCTTCATATTGTTTTTCCACTTTTGGATGTGCATGTATTTGATTAGTTGCCGGTGGACAGTCATCTTAATTTTATGATATTTCTTGGTAAATTATGAAAACGATGATAATGAGGGTCTTCAGCGCAAACGTCCTAGCTAAGTCTCTCAAGACCAGGCTATAGCGTTATGTGGGACTAAAAGACATCCAGTTTCTCGTGTGTATTCAGATATCGAGGCTTGCATTCTCAGCCTTCGCCGTGTTTATGGCCTGTGAACGGCCACATCTTAGCCCGTGAGTTCTGTTGTTTACGGTAAGAACGTTCATTGATGCACAGGCTGAGGCGTGCTGTAAACACTCTTAGGCAACGCTAACAAAAAGACTGCATTGTTACAGTTTTGGGGCCGTAAAAAACTTAAGATTTCGGCGTGAGAAAAGCTCGCAGGCATCACTGATAACGGGCAGAGAAAGCTGTTATGGTGTTAGATTAACAAGCCTACTTGCATTTTCAGTTCTGTGTTCTTGTTTTGTATAGTATATCAAACGTAGGCTTTGAAACAAAGAGACGAAACGGGGATAAAAGTTGAATGGAAGTATCCGGCCTATAAAGCGGACCAAGCTCTCCTAATGTCTCCTCGAGTCAATGTCTGTAATGTGTGTGATACAAAAAATCTATTTTCACATTCCTGATTTTTTTTTCTGGGCGATACCATGTATTCAGATCAGGGAACATGTGGCTGGAATCGGCGACGCCCATTTCTTTGAAAAGTTAGAAGAAAAAAAAATAATTACAAAACTATCATTTATTTTATACAACTCAAAATTAGATAAAAGGAGATAATGGAATAGAAGTCACAAGTACTGATAATTTCATCAAATGATGGCATTTTCTGGACCAATTTGTCAGCATTGGGGTATTTGTTATTATTATTATTATTTTTTTTTTTTTATTGCAAATAAATTGTGAGCTCAATTCTCTGTTGCTCTATCTCCATTTTTCGCATTTTGAGAAACGTGTTTTGTGTTTAGCAACTGTTTCGGCACATAGCAGACAACACAACATGGTTTTCAAAATCTTCATGTTTGGGAAAGTGATCGGTGAAATAATTTCATGATATCGCGCGCTCAGTTATTTGTTGTTCTATATCCCTTTTGGATATTTGGAGATAATTATGTATGTCATACGAAAGGGGGATAGTAAATCTACATGTAAATGTATTTCACCGATCACTGGCCCATACAGGTAGATTTTGAAAATCATTTTGTCGTATCTCCTATGAGCAAAAACAGTTGCTAAACATAAAACATCAATTTTCTCAAAATGCTAAAAATCGAGACAAAGCAACAGAAAACTGAGCTAACAATATCTCCAAATAACCCCCCAAAAAATGGAGATAGAGAACATAGAGCTGAGCTTGCAAACAGTCAATCTACAGTAATCTACACACACACGGAATCTCTATCGCTCACTCACATCAGCACGACAACGGCTCACACTCAGTTGTATTTTCTCAACGGGTGAGCAAAGCTTGATAGTAGCGACGTGCATGAGAGCCAAAGGTGAGGGGGCAAAGCTTAATTATGGGTGTTTGTATGGTAATTAATCGCCCGATCTTATCTACCCTACCCCTTGTGCTGGTCGTGATTACAGCAGAGTGCTGTCGGGTCATGGACGTGATAGGGCATGCGAGTTAAAGATTTTGGGGAGTCGGGAAGCGGGGAAAGGGGGGGGGGGATGAGAGAATCTGGGGGAAGAGGAGGGAACTGAGGGGTTGATGAAGTTTGCGGGAAGAGGTGGGGTAGATGGGAATGAGGAAGCCTGAGGGAGGAGCAGGGATAGAGAGAATGAGAAAGTTTGGGTGAAGGGGGGGGGGGGAAGAAGGAGAGAGAACGGGGGGAGGGATGGAAAAGAACTTTAGGGA
>JBCAUA010367337.1:0-16354 GCA_038406235.1 Peronia verruculata | reverse complement strand
AATTGATACACATGGAAAAATCAGTATTATAATTCCTGTAATAAACTTTTTGTCAAAAAAAAAAAAAAAAGAGTGAATCTTAACTCTTCCTTTTGTCCATTTTTCTGTCAAACTTCTCAATTTTCTTTTCCCTAGGAAGTAAACATTTTGGGAAGTGGTTTTCTTTATAATGATTAATCTGATCTGAGGGAACTATATTTGGGAAACTTCATGAATATTTGAGTGAGGCTATGCATATGAAATTAAGAGCCAGCCCAGTAGATAAGCTTCGGAACATTATGTAGTTGGATTGCATTTCGAATTTCAGAGTAGGCAAATTAAGATTCCTGACATAGTAACATTTTTTATATGCACAGACGCTGAGGATACAACATGTAACCCGTCAAATAGCTTTCTTTGTCTGAAACAATCCACCAATCTCTTGTTCCTAAAAACCACATACATGTACCTTGCTTTTCGAGAAACATTTTTTGTTTTCTTGTTTTGTGTCACGTATGTAGTCACCGTTTCTTTGTTTTTGAGTTCATATTTCAGTAATAGAAAATGAGGTTGGTTTTGCTTTTCATTCCAAAATTAGAACTTCATCATTGTGGTCAGCCTGGTACTTTGTTTATTTTAGTGAGTTTGACACTGGAGATGTTCTGCTCCTTCTCTCTCTCGTTCTGAAGTTATATTTCTTCTTCCCTATTACTTCTCGACAATGTAACACGAGCTTTTTCTTCCTGTTTCATTCACTGTCCTCCACTCATGCCAAACGATCTGGCAAATTACCATAGTTACAGCGCAGTGTTGGCAAACTTTTTTTTTTAAACTCTCAGATTCAGCTGTTTGCTTGTTTGTTTGTTTGTTTGCTTGCTCGTCTGTATTATATTTCGAAAGATCTATACTGCATTATGTGAAATTCTTCTCTGTTTCGATAGTGAGCATTAGACATATAGCAAACGCTCTCCTGAGTTGATAAAACGTTTTTGTGGGATATCATTCTGTACGGACAACGTTGATGGAACATTGCATCAATCTGTGAACCACCCTTAGCCGTTTGCTGTGCTGGAGGTGCATCTAACAGCTGAGGTAAATCAAGCGAAGACATCTGGACTGGCTTCCAGTTCTACACGCCCATCTGTGATTGTCTAGTTCCACTACTCCAGTGAATTCCTTCCTTTTGTGAAATATTAAGCAACAAGTTAGAAAAAAGAACGACGCTGTCTGTTTGTTGTCAAATGCTCTGTGATCACCGTTGATAACAATTTCTTTTGGAATACCACCCGGAAGGTTCGGTATGGGACATACATATAAAACAATTGCAAAGCATTGTCAGCTGTTTGTTCGGGAAATATAAACACACTGGATTTATAGGAGAAAGATCGCAGCAGTGAAATTGAATCCTCCCAGCTGGTTTTATTAAAGTGCTTCATATCCTCTTTGGTAGTAGCTGAGTCTGCAGTTGGAATCTTTCACTTTTCGTAACAATCGAAGTGGAGTTTTTCCAGACAAGCTTGATCGTTCAAGTTGATGCTTATCAACTTTGTAAGAAAGAGATGCCTATGACTAACAAGACTAGTCACTTTTGCCTCTGAATGATTATTATTTGCAAGAGTGTTAAATTATCTCGTACTTACAGAAGTGGCTTTTTCTGCCACGGAAAGCTGTAATATCTTGATACTCGGCATAACATTAAACCAGTGCTATATCCCTTCTTTAACTAGACGGGCTGTACTGAATTTAAGGAGCGACTGTTCATCGTTTCAGTTTGGATATATGTAGACAGAGAGTGAAATTGATTACCATCAGTCAATAGTGAACATCTGAGATTCGTAAAGTGACCAGACTTGACTACTGCACAGTCTGGGTCTGGAGGGGAGTGATTGCCTTCAGAAGACTGTAAAGTTGAACTTGGAGAAGTGATCAGCGTTCAATTAAGTTAAGACTCGGTGAAGTGACAGCCAGAATGGATAGCTCTGAGGCAGACCAAGGCAAAATGAAGCGGCAGAGCAGCTCCAAAGGCAGCACTAAAGGCAAGAAGAAAGGTGGCAAGCCTTTATCCAGGAGTCAGAGCACGCCGCTGTACGATCCGGTAAGCCTGTCACTGTGTGAGATTTGCTGATACTAACTTGACCGTATCTTCTTCACTTACCTAACCGTGCCCACCTAGTGTAGATTGTTGCACTTGCTAACCACCCAACATGGAATCATCATTTTACCATGATTATTATGACGATTATGATTTACTAAACTCCGAAATAAACCACGATAACAACTACTGGTCAGTAGATTTAGGGCGCTAGCATGCAATTCACAGCCCTGTTAGGTGGCCTATCACATCAAACGTGGCCCCCAAAAAAGAAGAAAAAAAAAAAATAGATCACAGCTTAGGCCTCAGGGTCAGACAATGGATTTGCCCAATGTTGATAATATGATTGATGGAGTTTTTATTTCAGATGGTTACAACCACATAGCCCTCGACTTCGTTTCGGAGACATTTAGATTTTAAAGCATATTGATGTTTTTATGCACAAGGTTATCAAAAAATGGTATGGCTATCTGTGAATGCACACCGGATCAGTGTACGTACACCAGTCTCACAGGACTTGAAAATACTATGGTGCGCTTATACAAATTTCTTTCGTCAAGATGGAAGAAAATCACACTTTACGAATAACCCTTGGAGATGTGAGTAACAGTGAAACACTCCAAACGCATTATGAAAACCGGCGATACGTATCTGAACAAGTGATTGGTTGATGAGTGATCAGAAAGTATCTTTCCTTCGGCCATTTGCTCCCCGCCTCCCCCCCCCCTCCCCTCCTTTTTGTTTTTTAAAAAAAGTTCTCGCCGTCCTGTTTGTGACTATGCTAGAAGTAGCTATGAAGGTATAAAAGATACTAACTGACTTGGTAACTAAAGGAAAGCACTCACAGCTTAGGTTTGAAATATTTGTCTTATTCATAATTGATAGATCAGATAGTGTTGTCCCTGGAAGAACCATCTTGCAAATTTAATGATCATCATAATATTGGCATTATCAATTCCTGTCAAGAATAATTTAGAAGAACGACTAACAGTTCTTCTACTCTGAGACAGACCACAGAAATCAGAAAGAAATAAAACCTGGGTTGAACAAGAGTGAAGAGTGTAAAGAGGGAAAAGACAGAAAAGGGACCGGGACAGACGCTACATTATTTTGCCATTCGTTTAACCAAATAGAAATGTCTCGATAACCAGACACTGAAGTGTGGCTGTCTACACCAGGGGTATTTCAACAGATAAGCCTCCTTGTTCGACAGTTTTCTGTGTTCTGTCTCAGAAACCCGTGGATATCTAGCAGTGTGTCAGTCAAAACGGAGGGTATGTTCCATACCACAAGCAATTAAGCCAAAATCTCAGAGGGTGAAGACTCGGTCACGACTAGGCTAACGGGACTGCTACCAAAGCGGATGCACGGGCGTCAGGTGTACACAGGCTGATCGTTAACAGGTAGACGAGAGTCCGTCTAGACTGGACTGTCTAGACTGAAATCCGCCGAAGCAAAAGAGAAGCATAATAATAATCATCATACGTAGTCGTGTGCAATATTTACATGGTAGACGTCGTCAAATACAGACTCAACGCAACTAGTGTTTCCAGTGATTGACAGAAATAATAAGATCAAAGTCTTCATGAAAGAGAGTGGAGTGTCCAGATGAAGCAGTCTTACTAAAACCGTGAGACTGAATACAATAGATAGCCTAAACGTTGTTCAAGACTGATGTTTGACCCGATGCAATTGGCTCTATCTTCACTGAAAGGGGGAATCATATTTTGTTAATCATTGAAGAGTATAGAAAATGCACAGACATTATTTTAAAAACCTCATAGTGATTTGCATTAGAAATATTGCATGTGAGTCTCCATGAAAGAGATGGTGTACTGGATGCAAAATTCATCGCTTAGCACTTAGACTAACCGGTAGCCAAATGTTGGCAATCAAGGTTGGCACGAAAAAGACGAGTTAAATCTTGTTTAAAGAGAAAATGATAGGTGCATTAATTAGAACATATCAGATGCACAAAGCCAATTTTTGTTGTTTGTTCATTTGTTTGTTATAAACCATTTATTACAGTTCGTACGATCTCGACTTGCTCTGGATACGTTGCTAGAAAGGCTATCTTAGAGCAAGAACCACAGGATCTGTCCAGCTGTTTGCAGTGTTTGATACTAAACAGACCCAGGCCAGCTATCGTCTTCATGGAGGGAGGAAAATTGCCGTCGTGCATAAATATCGTTTAGACTTCAGACAACCTGAATTAGATTTAGCCAGACGATTCCAGAGACTGGTCCGAAATAGAGAAAACAGTAATGAACAGTAAAGAAAAAGACGTTCTGGTGCAATAAATACTATATGAATTAAAAAAGAAATAGAAAACGGGGTCGTTCCCCATTTTTCTCAATGTCCCTCCACTAGCATGGAGCGACGAAAATGTCAAAGATGATTAGTGAAAAGCATGATAGATGATCAGAACTTAGTACTATACTGGCTCCAGTCTCGCATCAGGGTTGCCGAAATAGCTTTCTCATGGCTAACTTAGGCGTGTATCTTGATATTTTTACTGTCTCATGCTTGCAGTAGACAACATAAATTGCCCTTAAACTTCCTCTTACAATCTGACTACCACAGGTGGCTGGCAGACAGACACGACCTAATGGTCTTGGCCTTGGAAGAGACCTGCATTCTTGGGAGCGTTTCATGTATAATATTATTTATGTTATTAATATCAGGAAAGTAATTGAAGGCCCTGCATTTAATACATAGATACTTTGTACATCCAGCTGAATCCTGACATGTGACAAGTATTTAGACTGGATTCCAGCAGAATATCATACAAGAAAAGGAATTAATGTGCAAAAAAAAAAAAAAAAAATCTCATTAGGGTTTCTCAGTTCATCTCAAGAAGAGCAAGAAGAAGAAAAACCAGAGATTGCGATCAGAAAAGAGTTCACTTTGAGCATGTAGCAGCCATAGGGTTATTGGAGAAACTATTTATATGGAGAGGGTGAAAGAAGAAAAGGATTTTTTAATTTACTATAGCCAAGATGAAAAGAAGAACTTTCATAAGTAAGACTCAACCACCTTTTGCAGTTAAACTCCTGAGCAAGAAAAGACACTTTCATAAGTATGCTCAACAACACGAAAATAGCAACAAGAGAAGGTCAACTTTCATAACCACAGGCAAGAAGACTAATTTTACAAGCAAATCTCAACAAGCAAGGACGGGCTATTGAGAACCATAGTGGGTCTTGCCATTGCAGTAGGGCACCATCTGATGATAATTTTTACGTGTGAGATACCATTAGGAAAGTACTGCCAATTTGCAGTACAGGCCAGAATGTGCTCTGTCACAACGAATCATCGGGACGTGGCAAAGGTGCGAGCAGTTAGACAGATATGTGCCATTGACTGCATCTTCTGGCATCGGCTGAGATCTGGCGCGTTCTCGGCGTCACATTGCATTTGTGAAGGATCTGCTGAAGCAAGCCTAGAAACGTTATAGACATGGGGCAAGCAGATAACCAGAGAGGTCAACAGTTTGATGAAGCAAATGAAATAGTTATGTTATTGAGAGATTTGGGGTGAGGACAACAGAGATTGGCGAAATCTCGTAGAAAATGACTACTTTCCCCCAAAAACGCCAGATCTGAAAACATCGCCAGATCGTCGAAAAGTACAGAATGCGGGCAATGTTCGGTACCAAACTAGAGCACGATATGAAAAATAAACAAAATATTTATAAAGAAAACAACATTTAGTCACAATAAAAAGTCATTTAAGATATATGAAAGTAGGAACAAACACTACAGCGAAAAAAAAAAAAAAGGTAAATGTTAAATGAAATCTGTTGGGTTTGATGGGTGTGTTTTGATTATGTGTGCATTTAGAAAATGTGCATTCAGTAATCTAGTGTTACAAGTTTATCAAAGAAGTGTTCAACAAGCATAAAAAAAAAAAAAAACAGTCCCAGCTATAAAAACTGAGATACAACAAACAATAACAAGATTTAAGATACATAAGTCAAGTACTATATAAGAAATGTGCCCATGATTGCACTGATACTGTTGTCCAGCAAATCAGAAACGCGACTTAGAGTGATCGCAGTGCTGTTCAATAGAGAGCATACCGTTAGCAGAACACGTTAGCCCTAATGAAGTCAGTGGGAACTGCTGAATTGAGAGGGATGATATGAGGACATGATTTTCAAACATAAGAAGTGGTATGTCCTGCTGTATGATAGTGAGCTTACAATACAATCACCTTGTCATTGTATCAATAACATCATATCAGTTACCTGGCATCTCTCGGGTAACCACTCAGATGGAGGTCTCTGAATCATCCGTTAATTAATACATCTACTGTGCCTGGCATATTTGCTGGGAAATGAGGTGAGGGAAAGAGGTGGAGGCTGCACAAGCGGAGGAGAGGAAAGACCCCGGAAAGACATCTTTTACGAGAACTGAGTAGGGGTTTGTCAGTATTACAGATGATGTTGGAAATATGACAATATTGTAACAGCACCTAGTTTGAGAAAACGTACAGCAGTGTGCATTATCTAGCCCAAAAGCAACGATGGCATTGCCCCTGCGATTAAAATCGAATTTTTGTTCGTCCTTTATTTTGTTGTTCGCAGGACCATCTACTCCATCTCTGTGCCATGACTCCGCAGCCAATTCAATATTAACTGCAGCAAGACACTGCACACTATCCGTATATTGGTAATCTGCTAAAGTTCTTCTCGTCAGGATAATAGAATTTGTATCATCAATCTACTGTCTTTTCTCGATTTAAGCCAGTGCTCTTTTGTAGCTGCTGTAAACAGGATTAGCTACATCACTACTGTTTTTTTTTTTTTTCATTCCTATCAGTAAGAACATCTCTGTAGTGAGTCATGCAGATATGATCTTCATATACAATAGTGTTTAAGAATACACTCGGGTGGTTTGTCTTCATGGTTGTTGAAGAGTGGCAAAAATTACTGGTAGAGGCTGAAGCGCTCTCTTTATTTGTATTCAAACTTCTGTTATTTACTTCGTTAAAGATAGTGGTTCAGTTTGGATATGGGTTTAGAGTTGGAAGTTGGAATTTGAGGAGCAAAGGCACCGCTACGAACCACACTGATAGACTTGCACCTTTTTTATTAATCAAAATTGTTGTTTGTGCTCACTGAAATAGTTGGCACATTTCAGACCCTGTACCCTGTGTGGCTTCATCCTTGTGAGGTTTCTAATTGTTGGGACCCATCAAATGTATATAGCTGCATTTTGTCACACATAATGTCAACACCTGCCTTTAATTCTGGAACATCACTTGCGCAAAAAATAAGATCATTGCCAAAGTTGGCTTTCGGCATACATCCTCAGACTTTCACATTTTGTTGTAAGTTGTGTTTTTTTTTTTTTTTAGCTGAACAATGGGAGATCGTCGTGCTCAGTCCTATTGCTTCCCTTTACCAGACAAAAGAGGGATTCAAGAGCATCACTTTTGCGCCTTTTGCTTGAAACATACACCATGAAAAATTTAAGAAAAAAAAATGTGATGTAAAGAGAATGTTTTCTTCTTATTGTCATAATTTTATCATATTTTTTGGCGATCAGTCGTTTGAATGAAAATGGATTTTTTTCCTTTTTTCACTGCTTGCTCAATACATCTTTCGTCCACAAAGGGAGGTAAAAGTCTGGTCAAAATGATCTCACCTCACACAAATCCCTCTTTGGAAAGGGCAGATAATCTGCGAATCGATCTCCCATTCAAATGAATTATTTAAAAAACCTTGTTCATCGCCTACCCGATATGAGCGAGGAAGAAAAAAGAAAATCATATCATGCGCCAAATCATTATCCCATTTCGACAAATGGGTTTAGAGTTGGAAAGTGCTTGCTGTTTGTTATAAGTTCAGCTAAAGTCATTTCTCTACTTCCTCTGTTATCCGGTCTGTTGCCTTATGACCTTTGCTGTCAATATGTGGTTGTTATTGTCTTGTGAAACATGGATGCATGACTATAGAACAGCACTGAAAGAACAAATTCAAGCCTCGCCATATGTGGACGGTTACCCTAACTAAAATTTCATGGATATATAGCTTCATTAGGAGAACATGTTATTCTCAGCATGGTAAATGTTCTTACAAGAAATTTAAAGACTACCATGATGACTGCAGACAACGTAGAGCCTTTAAAATACCCGCCACTTGTCCCAGTAAACCGACCGAATTGAATGTTTGTTTGCAATTTTCATGTTGCCTGTTTTTTTGAAATGCTAGTCGGTATGGTTGCAGAATTATTTTCACTGGAAAGAAATTTCCTCTTCCACATCGCTCCGGTAAAACATGATCATAGTTTATATCTAAAAATACAATTTGATTCTGCGTTGATACTCGTGATAAGCCATGTTAAGGTTCTTTTCTTTTCTTTTTGGAGAGGTCGGTCTTGGCATTTGGTTCCTGCTTCATCATGCACCCAGATGCAAAAGGCGCGGTTTGGGTACCCTGATTTTTACAGGCCAGGATAAATTCTAGAACACCACCAGAACAATATCCGTCAAAACAACAACAACAACAACAAAACACCATTCTCTTTGGCTGCAAAGCCGCCACCTATAAACATGTCCTGGCTTTTCTTCCTCTCTATTTCATCTGTGGCTACGTGTCCATCTACAAACTCTCACCAATGTTCCCCCTTTACCCTGCCCTTTCTCTGCGGTTCCCCCCCCCCTCCCCTTTCCCGCCCCCTTGATGTTCTCCCTCCCTCTAGGAACCTGGCACGTCACCAGTACACCACGGTCTATGAGACCCAGCTGGACATGTGCCGCAAGAGGAACGAGATCCGTCTGTCCAACCTCCAGCTCGCGGCCATCAAGGCTCAGGTAAGCCTATGCACAATGTACAGGATGAGTGAGTGTGTGTGTGGGGGAGGGTGGGGGGGGGGGAGGTGTGTGAGAAAGAGATAAAAAGACAATGCGTATGATAAAGTCCATGTACACATTTGTGTGTATGTCGGTGATAGAGCGAAGGAAAGAGAGAGCGTGTGAGAGTGACAGAGACACGAAGAAGTTCTCAAGTCCGGGTATAACTGTGTGTGTGTAAAAGCGAGATTTTACAAAGAGAGAAAGAGAGAGTCAGAGAGTGAGTATGAGAGAGAGAACACAAGTCAGTAACCCTTACGTTGCAAAGAGAAATATTGAGAGTGAGGCACACGCAGTGTGAAATAATGAGAGGGAAAGAGAGAGAGAGAGAGAGAGAGAGGGAGAGGGAGAATCCAAGTTGGAGTAGTCGTGATAAGACAGCAGGAGGTGGGCTGTATAAAAAGAGACAGTGAACGAGAGAGAGAGGGTGAGTGAGAGAGAGAGAGAGAGAGAGAGAGAGAGAAAGAGAGAGAGAGAGTGGATGGAAGAGGAAGTCCAGATTATAAGAGTGCTTGTGAATCAACAGTCCCTAGCACTGTCTGCACACCATGTCTTTTACTTCTCTTCTTTATCTAAACCACTCACAGGGAAATTCAGACTCTGAAAATCAGCTAAGTGTACAAATGAAATAAGCAGAATTTGTAATCCACATCATGGCATGTTCTTGGGATTCTTCATTGATTATCGAGAATAACATAGGTGTGCCATAAAGTCAAATAATTCACTCACTTCCTTCAGTGGTAAGTAACTTATCCACTTCTCAGATCATTATCTTTTTACGTTATGAATGCAAATCTGACAATCAACTTGGAGAGAGATAAATCGCTAAAATTAACACAGAATCAATCAGCTTATAATCAAGCAAATTGAGTCTTGTAGCAAGCACGAAGGTTGTATCTGACAAGCCAATCAAAACGATCACCTGGCCATCTAACCAACTATTCCACCAGTTATGCAATTCAGCCAAGGAACATGGAAAAGGTAGACACGCACAAAAATCGAGCCAGCTACCTCAACGCCCCATGCTCGTTTGATGCCTGTCTTCATCATTCTGAGTTGGGTTAAAAAATAGATAAATAACTATTTTAGTCCAAGTCCGTAATTAGTTAATTACGAGCTACTTCCTTTTTGTAGAGCCAATTTTTAAAAAAATGTTTGACATAACCACCCAGGTAGACATGAAAACATTGGTTGTTTAAGCAGTTCGATTCGAATCAGGTAAAGTTATGTAAAGACTGGGGAGCAGGAAGTTGGGGGGGGGGGGCAAACTTTACGAGAAGGAAAACAGAAGGAGAAATAAAACATCAAGAGAAGAAAGGAAGGGGTAAATTATAATATCTCTGGATCTACAGAAAAGAAGAAAAAAAAATGATATAATTAACATCACGAATTTTGATTATCAGTGTATTCTTTCTTTTTTTTTTTTTTTGTTCGAACAGCTTCTGTTTCCGACACAAACCAAACACAAAACATCTGCCTCATGAACTCAGTTTAGCACAGACCTCTACTCACACCAGCTTGCTTCTTCGTTGGCAACTGCGTCCAACAATTATAATTATCGCATTGTAATTTATAGGATGCTGATAAGGAACTCAACAATGGCCATGTGTTGGTCTGAGTATCACTTCTCCTTTCTCTTAGTGGTCATATTTTATTTTTGCCTGTTAATTTTATTTACCCTCTCTTCGAAAGGCCGTATTTCATCTTGCCCTCTAAATTTTCTTTCTCTTTCCTCTCTTTGAAAAGTCGTTCTTTTAATTTCCTTCTCTTGTGACATATTTGTCCTTTGCCTTGAAACGTTCTTTCTATCTTTGTAAATGTTTAGTGTCTTTCTCCGCTGCTCTGATACACCAAGACTTCCACCTCTTTTTCGACGTTCATATTTCAGTATTCACGGTATCCTGCGTGTTTGTTTAGGGATATTAGCCTTTTTTTTTATTTTTTTTTATTTGGAAAAATTGTCATTACTCATTTATTATCTGTATTTATGAACAATTTTCAAACTCATAATATTGGGCTTCCTTTTTGTAAGTATTAATTATCTTCCACATATTGTGTGGATTTGCTGAAGTCTTCATGTTTTGCATTTTATACGATCCCCGCCCTCCCCCTCTTCCCCACCCCTCAAACCCCTTTAAATATTAGGTTTTCTTTTCGTAAGAATTATCTCCCACACCGTGAGCCCAATTGCTGAATTCCATGAATATTGTTATTCCAGTTTCCACATGAAGCGCCAGTGCATGTTTCTCGACATAAAGTATATTATGTGACGCATCATTTCAGGAGACTTTTGTATCTTCTTGCTTCGTTCCTATCTTATCTGATCTCTGTTATCCTTAAACAGGAAGTTAAAAAAATGTGCTGCCTGGAAAAACAAAAGGGTGAAACTGTTCATTTTCTGTATATATCTTGAATCAAATTATAATCCTGTATAAATGTTTTGCTCCACGATGCTCTATGAAAACGATAGAAAAATGAAAGAATGGGAACCAAAAAAGAAATTTTCTAGATTTTTCCGAATGATTTATCTGTCAGCCATCTTGTTTCATCAGTTGTTTGATCGCCGAGCACGAGAGTGACCTCCCTTGTTCGACCCTATCTCCAAGACTTATTTATTCGTTAACTCAGCCAGAAAAAGAAGCGGATGTTCTGGCTACAGTATACAACATATGCCAAGGTATCATTGCTACATTGTCAAGTACCTGTAAAGCAGTTTTTTTTTTTTTTTAGAAACGGTAGATTTTATGCAGTGTTTTGTCTGCATTGTGGTCGAACAGAGCGTAAATGCTTTAGAGACAAAAAAAAAAAAAAAAAGATTAAGATAGGTATAATTATAGGTGAGCATCGGTCTTCCAGAGATGTTGGTGATCTGAATTTTGTTGAGACATTGACAATATGATATAATTATAATAGGTGAGCATCGGTCTTTCAGAGATGTTAGTGATGTGATTTTTGTTGAGATATTGACGATATTTGATTTTACAGTAGTACTGGAATGTCAGTAACTGTGAGGCTCTGTATTTGTAACAATTAGTTTAGGGCACAACACTGTCTGTCTTTGAAACAGGGATAAAACGTAGGTGACTCATGGTCTTCATTGAGCTAAGTGGTGATTTTCATGCTTGCTTGTGAGCGGGAGACTTTCGCCTGTACCCAAGGTACAACATGTGGTGGCAGAAAAGAAACAGCGACCGAAGTCGGTGCGAGAGAAAAGTAGTGGTGAGAGGCGGGACTGATGCCATGTCAATAATAAAGATAATCTTTTCTGCATAGCCGTGGGACCCTTTCATCCTTGCATAAGGGAGGGAGGTGTGGGGCGTATGGTGGGAGGGGGGGGGGGTAGGGAGGGTGAAGAGGGTGAGTGAGGGGAGGGTACCTATATGCTGAAGGAGGATAGGGGGTAGGAATGTAAAACCCTCATAATCTATACTTATACATGTATTCCTCGGCTGTCGTAGGACGGGGGGAGGAGGTGGGCGGGGGGTGGATGTGGGTGGGGAAGAGGAATTAAGAGGGGAGAATGGCGTCTATTTTGAGTAGCCTGCATCTGTAAGTATATTCATCTGCTTGACCGAGAAGCTGACAGAGGTGGACAGAACAGAGGGGTCTGTGCTGTACTACCCGGTAGGTAGATGATAGATAGGCCGAACCGAGAAAGACAAGTGAAAATGTACAGATAGATTCCAGGATAAAAGGTTGTGTGGCGGGTTTTCAAGGCGTGCCAGCAGCTGGCTCTCAGGGGGTCCATAATCCGTCTTCTTTTTTATCATTATTAGTATTATTCTATATGGGAGCACAGCATTACTGTCTACTTCCTAAACATTAAAATTTTGTTTGTAGAACACACGAGAATTTTGCTGTGAAACATAGATATATTCATAAATAAATAGATGAATAAATATTTTAAGTAAGTCAATAAATAGATCAGAATTGTAACAATGCTTATTAAAAAAAAAAAAAAAAGTAAAATTGTCAACCTATTAGTTACCTTAAATCCATTTCAATGGAGTTAGCTGGTATTTTGCTAACTGAACTAGCCTGTCTTGCATATATAATTTCTCTGTTTTCTTTTGTCTGATATGTGGTGATGGCCAATTGTTTCAGCTCTCGATTAAACAATACCATTACAAAATAATGCCCTGCCAAATGTATAGCTTGGGGGGACGCAGTGGTTCTGTGGTATGGCGTCTGCTCATGGAAAAAACAGGCCGGGATCGACTCGTGGGTCCTGCATCGGGGGTTTCAAGGACACGAAGATCGAAAACCCTCATTTTTTTTTTCAGTGACGCAACGGTCCCTGGCTTCCTGTGGATGGGGAGGCCCGACGCCTAGCCTTCTCGGACAAGGGCAAATATATTGGGAGGTCCCGTGTGTACGTTGGGCCCGTTAAAGAACCCACGGCAGTTCAAAATTATGGAAGGGTAGGCTGAGTGCCTCTGTCCCGGCAGAATTTCCAAATTCCAAATTTCTACCCACAGAATTTCTCAGTAAAAATTGGCAACTTCTAAAAAGCCGAAATAATCCTTCTTTCTTTCCAAGGATTGAAAACCTTAAGAAGAAAAAGCACACTGCTTGGACAACAGCCACGATGACTATACTGTTTTTCTCTTATATGCTGTTTTATATGTCAACGGTTAGGTAAGACACTGCTTTCAGAACAATGCCACCACGATTTTTAATGCTTTTCAGCGTCGTGATTTATGAGTAAATAAGTAACATATTGTTTAGACGAAAAAAATACTTCTCTTGGGAAGATGGGCTAACTATTCTACAGATTGATTGTACAACAACGCTTTTCTTACTCAAACATCAGTAGTACTTCTTAATATGGTATTTTATAAGGCTAAATGCTGACTTGCAAGTAGTGATTGATTTCCTACTTGAGTTCAGCATATATATATCTGTGATACTTAGCTAGAGAAAAGCGAGTTCATTATGTAACTGCAGTACTCGAGCAAATAGAAACTGACATATAAAATGAAAAGTTTGATCATGTGCGACCATTGATCTGTCATGGATCTTTCTAGCTAGATTTCTCTCCGGTACCTGAGAATGATAAGGAATACTTTATCAAACTTTACTTCGAGTTCCTCAAAATGGCTAATCCTGGAAATCTGGTTTATCATCCTGCCTGATCCTATCTAGTCACTGAATCTTGACTTTTTTAATGCTTGAAAAAAAAAATGCTAGAAAAATAAAATCATGGCATTTTTCAGCGCTGATGGGGTTTAATGGGACGCAGCAGTTCACCCTGTTTTCGCAAAGTGGAAAATCACAGTAACGCGAGGTCATAGTTCATCAAGCAGGTACAGTATCTAAGTATAATGGACTGCGTTTTATACAAATTTCCAGTGACGATACGTCAAAGGCCTGGCAGCACTTTCGTACTCGGAAAGATGTGAAAGTCTGAAGAGCTCAGATTTGCTCCTATTGACCGGTCTCGTATTGAACTTAGACCTGTCCTTTTCAGGTTTTCTTAAGACAATAAATGCCAAGGAAATATCGATAGCATCCGATATATATATATATATATATATATTTTGTTTTTAGCATGTGGGATCAACCACTTTTCATTTTATGTCCAAGATTTTGTATGTATGTTAATATATTGCACTTGCTGTTTTTTTTTGAAGCTTCTTAGTGGCACAAAAAGAACTGCAATGTCTCACGTCCTGGGTTGACAGATTATCAATGAGTGCCAGGTGCTACGCAGGCGACTACCTGAAAATTTAATTTGAACTGGGAATAATAAATGCTGTAGTGAATATATTTAACAGGGTCTAGAAAGGGTTTGATCTGTTGTCCCAAATTTTGATTTCCCCTCCGATGAACATTTGTTTTAAAAAAATTGTTATGCAGTTATATCACCTATCAGCGTGTCCATAATACTCAATAGATGGATGGTATATAACTTCTCTAGTTATTTCTGTGATTGTTTAGCCGAGTCGATAACATTCTGTTCTTTGCTTTAGCTAGACGTTTATTTTGTACTGTTTCTTTATAGTGTCTTGACTACAAAAAGCCGTTAATGACAAAACCAGTTTATGACTTTATAACTGACAGTCATCCGCTGAAGCGCCTTCAGAATCACAAAAAATGTTCTAGATGACATACAGGATGGTATGTGATGGGAGAACGTTTCGTCTTAGACCATAGATGAGCCATCTTGAAGGCAACCCTGTGTTATATCTAGAATTGTTCTTAATTGCCAGAACATATCTTTAACATGGCTGAGCTGTATTGAAACCACAAGACCTATTTTATGTGATACAAGGATTGTCTTGAAAGGGAGAACTTGTCTTTTAAGATTGCTGAATTGTCTTGCAGGTTACCGTATGTGATATCTAGAATATCTGTAATGGTCAGAATCTATCTCTCAAGCTGCAGAACTGTCCTGAAAACTGCAGGACCTTGGATCAATGTTACATGTCCACGATTGTCTTTGGCGGAGAGACGCGACTACAGAAACTGTTCAGCAGAAAAAGATAACTGTGAAATAAGATAAAAAATATTATTTATAGAAATGATTGAAGATGGAATTCCCAGTATTAATCTTAGAAACCAACAAGGCGAGGCCATTGTGACCTTCCAAATAAACGATATGATTATATAAGCACGACTTTGTTATGACTAGCAAGCAAGATAAAGCACATACCAGCATACATTCCAAGTGGGCTGGTTGACAAAGGCGCATTTGTTGTATTTAAATTTTGTGACGCACCTAAAAGCCAAGTCAGTATGCTCGTATTCTGGTTATTCTCAAACAAGGCTTTTGCGTCTTTGCCAGTGCCAGGATGTTTCAAAAGGAGTGGACAATGGAGAGTGTCATCGATTTGTATTTTACATGGAACACTGAGGGCGCCTATTATTGGCATGTGTAGAAAAAACATGAAAAGAAAACAGATGTGAAAGATCCAATTCAAGAATTAAAAATTGAGGCAGGATGAAATGGAAGGGAGAAGGGGGAGGGGAGGCGTGAAATAAATATCATTATCTTATTTCGAGAACTTCCCATTATTAACACTTTGTTTGTTAACCACAGAATAATATAATACTGGAGTGGGATTGATAAAATAAACTTCATTCTGGTAGCTAAAAAGTATTAATCAGCATATGATACGTCCTTAAGTGCTGTAGAAGAGTATCCGAGGACCGTATGTCATGCATGACTTATTTGTTGAATGTGATGAATGTATCTGTTAGAAATCATAGTGATAGGCCTATAAGAGAACATTCCAGTGTCATTGTGATAAGTTTGATGTGCCAAGGCTGCGTTACCACTGACTGGGTATGTCTATGAATGTGCTCTTTTCCGGTAGCGACCCACTGCTCGAACATATCAGCGCAGATTTACTTCATGCTTTACCTTCGCTTTTTTTTTTTTCACATACACATAATATACTCCTTATCTCCCTTCCCGCCCCT
>JBCAUA010367336.1:0-34013 GCA_038406235.1 Peronia verruculata | reverse complement strand
TTAACACAGCACGAGTGAGAAGATTGTAGCTTGGATCCAACGAACTTTTAAAAATGACCGAACTAGTTCGCTGAGTCCGAGATCTACTGTATCCAGCATATTACAGACACATATGCTCCCCTCGCATTCAACGACACCTAGGATCCAACGAGGATAACTAGTCGGTCCCGACAATCTCGTTCGATCCGAGGTCCACTGTATCTCTTTACTCTTTGTCGTTGAAAAGACTGGTCGCCAAAATATTTGACAAAATTGTAACAATAAGAGGAAAACATTCTCTTTACATCATAATTTTTCTGGAATTTTTCATAGTGTATGTTTCAAGCAAAGGGTGCATAAGTGCTTTTTTTTTTTTTCTCTCTCTCTTTACAGTGCTTGTTCAATCCCTCTTGAATGATAAGAAGTATTAGGATTTTTTCCCTTTACACTGCTTGCTAAAACCTCTTTTGTCTGGCATAGGAAGTAATAGGGCTGATCAAAATGATTTCGCCTTGCATGAGTCCCTCTTTAGGGAGGGCCAAATAATCTGCAAAACGATCTCCCATAATGATCTCCCATAATGATCTCCCATTTGACGAATATTTGATTTCACTATGTCGTGCCCCATATAGCTAAATCATGTCTGAAAAAAATCAGCAAAATGATCTATGCAGCTTCTTACCTGGTTCCAGACATACATTCTGCTGTCACAGACTGGTTCCACCGGTTCCCTTTGTTTTTTCAATAAACTGAAAATACAGGACAACTTTTATCATCATTTCACAAACCAACCAACATTCTCCTTAGAGCAGCGGCACTGACTGAACACAGACAAAGAACTGCTGGACTGATGAGACCAGCAGCCGGACCAAGAGCCAAGATCTTGGCATACCTCAAGAACACTTTTCACTTTAATCACAGGAAATTCAAATCATATCACAATTTACAGTTTTCCAAGAGTTCTAATGTCCATTTTCTTCTGAAGGTATTATTTTACTACAAGCAGCCTAAATGTGTGTACGAATATTTAAGTATATTGTTATTCAGTATTATGTCTCATCAGAAGTGAACAGGATTCTCTATTGAAGACAAACGGAATTGATCTTATTTCATCCCATCTTTTTTCAATCACCAAGATCAAATGACTTGCGACCAGGGCAAATGATTCGGAAGTCGCTCTGGGCAACGAAGATAAATGGCTGTTTTTGGTTGTTTTTAACTACTTTGCAACTACGATACTAAATTTTTTTTTTCACAGAACGTCAATTTAACCTTTTTTTAGTCTGAAACAAAAAGAAATATTTTGGTATCATAGTCGGAAAATAGTGAAAAACGGTAAAAAACAGCAGTGACTTGAACTCACCTGGCGTGACTTGCGACTCATTTGCCCCGGGCACAAGACAAATATTCAAAGAAGACACTACACAAACTGGACATTGGACTGCAGTTTGAGAAAAGAACACTTACGCCAACAATTTTTCCCTTGCTTTCTTCTGGATTTCGGCTAAGATATCTGGTCCCCAGCCACTCATGCTGTCCTCTGTCCCTATGGCAATGTTGATGGCCATTCTTACATCGTTGATCTGAACAAAGCAAAAATACACTGTATCTGGAAACGAGCCATTTTGACCGCCAGCCAAATTATTTCCCTTTGCCTACTACAAGAGGCATACCACATGCATTGTAAAGAAGGAAAATACCACTTTTTCGCTTGTTATGTGAAATATAATTAACAGAAAATTGAGAAAAATTCACCATATGGTGAGTATGTTTTTTTTTTTCCTATTGCGATATTTTTTTTTTCATAATTTTTTGCACCACGTTTCAAAAAATAAGAGAAAAAGTGATCTTTCCTTCTTTGCAATCATGTCCTACACCGCTTGTACTTGATAAAGGTAACCTAGCTGACTGGAAAAAAATTGCTCTTTAAAACATGAGAGTGGAAGGCATAGTGTGCTCCTATGTGCCACCAAAAAACTTTGCTGCCTCATCTCGTGTTATGATACCACTAGCATGGAATGGACTGTCCCAATTCTCTAATAAGCCTGAAGTCTGATCTCATACAACATCTACGTTGGATTGTAAGGAACAACATAAAATATTGGGTCTTTACTACTGAACACAGGCATAATATTTTATCTTCCGTCATGCTGTCTAACTATTATTCTTAAATACAATAATTAACTGCACACATAGGTGTTAACATCAGGTGACAACCTGCAATGCTAGACATGGAGTGTTCACCAACAATGCAAAATTCAGAAAAAGTCTGGCCTTGTTTGATCTGACAATCTTACCATTCAATTCTGATATGTGCATTTCCTCTCAATTTTTTCTCCAGTACAGAGTTGGTGTCATTTTTCTGATCATTTGATTTGCAGATGTTTGTGGCACTAAATATTTCAATTATATGGCCATTCCACTATAATCTTTTGTGTTTATGCTTAACAATTCATGCAGCATTTTTTTTTTGTGTGTGTGTGTATAAAATGACTAATATAGATCACTGAGACTTACTGTCTGCAGATGAAATCTTCCCACAGATTTGTATATAAAAAAAAAAAAAAAGCATAATACACAGAAAATTTTAGGTCAAACACAATTTCAACAGAACAAATAGATTTTGAAGTATTTTAAAGATGCACAAATAAGGCATAAGATAAATCTCTGCTGCTTGGTAGCCAGATAAGATATTCTATCCAAATAAGAGATAATAACAATACAATAATCAGCCTCCATATTGATTATCACTCACAGATCTCCCCATTCATTTACAACTTACCATAGCCACATCTTCTGTGTCAAATTTAGTCTCAAAGATGAGTTCAATGTCATGATCAGGCAAGATGGGGAGGCCCTCCTCATCATAGCCAAGACCACACAGAGCACCTGTGTACCGCCTGCAGTTGCGATCCATTCTGTAAAGTTACAGAGTTGGGTCTCAATTATTAATTCTGTCAAGTGCAATAATCATTTAATCTGTTCAAAATCAGTTAACCACTCCACAGTTTCAATCCCATGCTACAGTTTTCACAGTAGATGGGCACAAGCAGAAATCTGCAACTCTTGTTCCAAGGGCTCTGGACATTGAAAACATGTCATGATACAGCAATTCCGTATACACTGTTGATGTAAGTAATGGAAATAGAAGAAAATGAAGACAGAATAAAAAAAAAAAAAAATCCATGTCCATGGAAATGTTGGTCTCGTTGGAAATTAATGATAAACTACCATTGATTGATAGATTGCACAGTGCTGTCTCTGTAGATCATCATACAGACTGCGTAGGTGTGGTGTGGATATTTTTTTCTGTGATACAGAAGTTATTCAACCCCTGAAAATAGCCAGGTTCCAGTGATTGTAACTCTAGAAATAGCTCAGACTCAAGAGTGAATTAAAACATTCTCTCAATGAGATCTACTTGTAGTTATGATACAATACACAGGGATGTCAATCTGTCCACATGAAAAAGTAGGAAAAGTTTCTGACATGCTCTCTAGCAACACGTAAAACTAGATAAGTTAATGGCAAAATAATACCAGATTTGGGGCCAACAGAGAAATAACTGACAGCCAAAAAGTAGGAAATCCTACTAAAGTAGGAAATTTGACATCCCTGAATACATGCTTGACCCTTTCTGACCGTTTGACTGACCTGTACTCTGTGTAAGGAGCAAATAACAGGGTGACCAATGCAGGCAAGCCTGGTATCTGCGGCATGATGGTGGTCTCTCTGGCTACCATGCCTGTACCAACTGCATTCATACCGATATAGCTGGCCACCATTAGGCGAGTGAATTTGTTCTGAGGGTCATCGTCAACAGCAACTGAATTTACACTCTCAGGATCCACCCTGATGGTTCTGGGAAAGAAATGGGATTCAATCAAAGTGCATGAGCAACAATAACAAGCAATGATTATAACATGGCCTCATGGAATATAATTATGACATGCATTTCACAAAATGTTTAATATTTTAGCAAAATTCTCTTTCCCGGCTTAAACTTTATACTCTTGTATTTCCTCCCTTGGTCTTTCTTGGATGTTGCAAGATAACAGGGAGATAGCCACAAAACTGTTACTCAGAACGACATGACACTGGAGAGGAAAGTGTCTTAGAATTGTACGGTTAATGCCAAAACCAGTTAGTTTGCATATAAAAAGAAAACTCCTGTCCTACCTCTGCCTACCACTGAATGTCATACAGGTGAAAACCATTTCCAAAGGATTGACGGGTCCGCTAAGATACATCTGTTGGGAAAAAAAAAAAAAAAATCAAAACAATGAACAACCCATGCTAACCACTTTGTGTGAATTTTTGTGATACAATGGTCTCCACTCAGAACCGGGTCACCAGGAGACAAAACAAAAATGGGCTCTTACTCTTAGGTGGAGGGGTTCTCAGGCAGACAGAAAAGTTACGCAACCTGTCTGACCACAGACTGTCTTCAATACTATGATTGGTTGATCATTACCATTAGTTAAAGATTTATCTATGTGAATAAATACAGATTTCTTCCCTGTGTGTGTGTTATAATTAGATCTAACAATTCCTGATTTTTCTTAGAGTATAATTATATCATTACTGCCCAATGTGTAAAAGCTGAGTGCAAGTTTCCACACAATGGTATCATTGCTGAAAACATGAAATTGCTATGCCACTCTATGGATAACTGCACGAGTGACTGAGATGTTTACAGACTGACTGAAGGAGAAGAACAACTGACCACTCAGGAGGCTAATTTTACTCCTCCTTATCCAGAGACCCAATTACAAGTGTTGTCCCCCTTGTTGTCAAACAATGGGACCTGATTATGCAGTCATACATTAAGCATCACTTCCACACCTTTGTCTACACATTCTCTCCACCCCTAACCCCCATTTTACTGCACATCTAGAACTGTGAGTTTCTCTCAAGCCGACAATATGATGTAAAATTACACCATAAGTACTTGCATGTCTTGATCCAACATTGGGCTCTAAAGCGGATTTTTTAAAAATTTGAGACCAGATTCTTAGAGGGTTAAATTATAGAGAAATGATTCATTTCACAGCGGTGGTGGGTTCTTAGGCAGACCAAGCTCTTAGGCGGAGGGTTCTTAGACAGAGACCACTACTGTTCATCTAGAAATGAAAATATACTACAATTGAATCAAGTATTTTGTGTTGCATGACAAATTACAAATACTTAGAAAAACAGCTACAAATATTGTCTTTTGAAAGAAGGGAACAGACAGGGTTGTGTGCAAATGTGATTTAAGAGTGCTCAGTAAACTGAACCAAACAAAAGGTGTGAAAGAAACTAAAGAGTTATAACAATATCACTGCTTAGATTTTTAAACACTGTGAAGTACAACAATTAGTTAGCAGACTAAAAGTAGGGGCAGAAGGGGTTGGGCCGGGGGAATGTTGGATGGAAAGGGCTTGGAAAATATGTTTCTGTTACATCCCATGTTTGTTTGGGTTTGGGGTTTAATGACACATCAGTACGATTAGACTATACTGTGTCAAACACGGTAAAACGTTTACATGTCAAGAAGAAGAGAGGAAAGAAAGCAGGACAGAAGACAGAAGAAAGGAGAGAGAAAGACGAGATGTCTCCCCTGAAATGTTGAGGATGGCACTCCGTGGGAGACATCCCACTGACGGTGGGCTCACACTACCTGCAGGTGGGAGCAGAGAACCTACTTATAAACCCTGGGCCCCTGAGGGCGGGAAACCGGCGTGTCCAAGTCAGCATCTCCACTGAGTAAAAATCAAGCTCAGCATATGTTTCAGGCTAAAATTCATCGCACTACCCCACCCTGTTCTATCAACGTACATTTCAGATCAAGAGTTTATTATTAAATTATTATCGCATTTTTAGAATAATGTCAAATCTTATAAACTTTTTTGGGGTTCATATTCTTGTAGAAACACAAATCTTTAGGCAAGAATTCTCGTGTGCCAAATTTCAAATGGATCCATTCAGCAATTTTCATTTCCATAAGACTTTTAAGATGTCGTAGATTAATAGTGTAGAAATATGCCAGGTTTGGCCTGTCCTGCTGTATGAATGTGATCATGGACAACAAAGAAAAGATGACGATGAAAGAGCTGAAGCTGGTGAGGTGTGTTTTCTTCAGATTCATTTGAACAGACAGAAGAACAAATGAAAGAACTGGAAACAAAGAGAAAACCTCCATCAATAATAAATGAAGGCAAGCTATGTAGAAAATGCTCAACAGACCGCACGAAGACAGTTTTTCAAGGCCAATAAAAAGAAAAAGAGGCAGCCCATCAGTTTCACTCAGTGGTAGCAACACCGAGTCTAACAGAATGAGAACATATGTCTTGCAGCCAGTCAAAATGAGATGTATGTCGATTTTTCACCATACGGGGTTTTTGGTATCGTGTGAGAGCTTATTTCATGCCCTCTCAGGTGGGGAAAACGTTTTGAGTCAGCTTTTTTTCTAGCCAGAGATACTGCAATTTAAAGAGACAAGGGGGACCTTCCAGCAAGGACCAGAATTCCGAGAAAATCGAGTATAAATGAACGGTCCAAGCATGTCTACATTGCTTACCTCACAAAAACCTGATTTTAATGAAAAAATATATACATTGTCTTGTTCAGAAACGAATGTACTTTCGGTTTCTGCAATAAAACCGAAAACAAAAACAAAAAAAAAAAGAATCGATATCTGACCCCTCTCGTCACATTCAAAGACCGATTTCTGGGATCAAGCCCAGCAACTTATGTCTCATTTCAAGTGGCCGTGAGACATATGAAGTCAGTAGGACTAGTGAAGATCAAAACAAAAGGGGGAGAGATATCCTTGTGGTGTCACTGACCACAGCAGCCAACACCATGATGATGATGACACATAAAATGACATTATTTCAAAACCTTTCGTTTTTAAAATTCCACAGATGATCAAAGGGATCAGGCATTATGTATTCATCAGAATAATTAATGCGCATTTCTAATTACACAATCTTTTGAATGCTTGCATCTTTTTCTTTGTGACAGTTGCAAAGTTGATCCTGTAAAACTGTCAAAGTTTTCTTCTAAATCAGAAACTGTTAAAAAAGTCACTATTATGAAACAAAAAGTCACTATTATGAAACAAAAAGTCACTATTATGAAACACATTCTTGAACAGATTCCTACTACCCACTATTTACTCTACAGGCGTTTGAGAACTCTGATCATGATCTGCCTTGCCAGTAACCTCTCTCACCTTCTTGGTCCTGCGTTTCTCTCGTCTCTGGCCTTGAGCCTCTGAGAGATTGACCTGAACCCAACTGTCTGGCCGAACACCACCAGTCTCTCCTTTCTTCTGATTCTCCCGCCACTCATGGTTTTGCTGTTGAGATGAGGAGTTCACTGTCATCATTTTTAAAAGATGGCAAAAAAAAAAAAAAAAAAAAAAAAAAACAAACAAACAAAAGTAGCCCTCTTTTTTTCCTCCCTCTTCAAACTTGGTTTTCAGCAAAGCAGATCCCATTCATAAATTACACTTTCTTATGCAAAAACCCCAGTGACAGTGGAAAAATCGCCGATACTTCTGAAAAAGGTTTTGGTAGACAGAATACATGGCTGAGGTCTTTTCTTCGTTCAATTCCTAAAGCCAGTTCAAGGAGACACATAACAAGTCTTAACTATATTGATTGTCATACTTGCTAATAATCAAATAATGTTAAAAGCCTTTTATAGAGGCCTTGCTGATGGCTGAATGAAAATTTTGTATCTGTCTCATCAAAATTGTACACTGGAATAGCTCAAGCAGATCACTGCCACAATATCTGACTTAAACAAGTATCTTGATGAAAATTGCTAGTTTCAAAATGTCAAGGGACAAGAAACTGTTTCAAAGGACTATTAGGTGACTTTATCCAATGTGAGCATTACCTGGGACAGGTACGACTCCTCAGCCTTGTCTGCAAAGCCTTGCTGTAACAGTTCCTCATTGAAACTGAACTCCTGGCCGTTGCAGTACTTGGCTACCAGGTCCACTCGCACTGTGTTGTTGACCACTGAATATACCTGGATGACAACGAAGTCACATCAAACTTGAGATAGGTATATGATATGCATGGCAATATCAAATGAACTCCATTCAATTCCAGTGGTATTTATTTTCAGAAGAGGGCTTGGTACACATGATGACAAATTCTAACATTCCGAGTAAATGTGGTGCATGCACAGCTATAAATAGACTATCTTGGTGTATTTTATTACAATTCTATTTACAATTCTCAAAAACAAATTCTAATTCTTTCTTTTTTTTTTCTTACTACTGTAAAATTTACATTTCATGGAGGAATGAACCAGCTGGACACAAAAATCGAAATGGTAACCTGTGTCTCAAATGCAACGGCTGGACATGAAGGTATCTGGTGACACCACTGAAGGTGTGAATTGGTTTGGAGCCAAGCTGCCAATCCTCTCAAAATGTTACTGTCTGTCAAGTCTGATTTCTCAAAAGTAAAAGGACAGACCCCAACTCAAAAAGAAAAAAGAATGAAATCCCAGTTGTCTAGGCATTGTTTGGAGTTGAAAAGTGAACACATCTTACAAAATACATTTCTCCCATGTGTTCACTTTGTAGATTCTAACAATGCTGAAGATGATTGGAAAATGCTTTTTTTTTTTTCCCTCTCCAGTTAAATTTGAGAAATCAGACTTACACAGATAGAAACATAGTGACAGTATACATAGACTTTTTTTTTTTGAAGACCTTTCAAGATGTCTCTTCTTAAAATCCATGTATACGACACTTTGTCAGCTGCTATGGATATTCTATAACCTATAAATAAATTGACTCCATTACTTATAGTGAGCTAACATACCTGTGCCAGAAGAGTCTTGTTCAGAGTCCCACTACGGAAGAGAGCATTTGCTTGTTTGCTCCAAACTCCATCAGCACAGCGGACATTGGATGGACGAATCCCTCGCAGATAAAATTCAGCAGCCTGAGTGGTGGGGGCAAAAAAAAAAAAAGGGGGCTCAACATTTCCTTTATAACAAGTTACCCTTTCTCGTTCAGTTCAAGCAAAGATCCTTGGGAGAAATAATAAACTTGTGAAGTTGATGAAAATTATCAGACTGGCGGATTCATAAAGTGGTTGAAATTATAATAAAAATAACGAAGTGGCTAGCTGGACTTATTGACAACCCTTGTCGTTTTGAATTATAGTATTATAATGTTAATTTTACCAACAGCTGACAGTCGTCCTGTGGTCGAATGGATAAATGGCCAGACTGACATTCTGATGAACCCAGGTTCAAACTTCAGCCATGCCTTCTTTTTTTAAAGTAATACAAATTTAATGTGTTTGTATTTGACATAGTCTTTTATATGTGTGCAATTTTGAGGGATTAATAGAGTTCAACAAGATTTCGGGACAAACTCAACAGGGTTACCCTTAGAAAGTAAGTTTCCAACCCAGAATGAGGCGAACGTGCGGTATTCGCCGTCTCTCAGCTAAACAAGGTAAGATAAGATATCAAATGTTTTCAACATTAGAGTTTGGCTTAAGTCATTTGAAACATCAGGCTGGGTAGGAATCAGCCAATTTATGCTTAGACTATTTACTGGTACTGTCACTTTTACCTTTAGGGTGTCAGTCTTACATTCCAAAATACTATCTGGTCTAACTCGATGCCCAGACTCTCAGCACTTCGACACGTCAATAAGGTCCTGTTTCTTACAACCATTTATGTCTCACTCATCAATAATCTTATAGCTCTTAAACAAGATTTGATCTTGAAGTCCATGGTCAAAATGGAATACAATTATTTTATAAAATAATGAAAACTTACCAGCAATCAAGTACATCAACACAATCACAATGGAAGCTAGGTGATATTGTTTACATGATTTTACCTGATTTCAGGCTTGAGCCAAAGGTTTAGCCCGGAATTACGTCAGTCTCTATCCTACGTAATTATTAACACTATTCACTGATATTATTGTTTGGAGAGTATCTAGGTTCAATTGGCTATGAGTCTGTCATTCATAGAGAAGAGTTTTCATCACAAGTTTCACAGGGTCCTACCAAGAAGTCTGACAAACTTTCGCGGGTCGATGAAATTTTCCCACATTTTGCTGAACTCTTTTGAAGGAGGTGCTTTTGCCAGATTTTGCATACTTCATCCACTGAGAGCGAAGAATTCATTTTCAACTCCAACCGGCTCATATCTATAGATCTATATACTTTCTTTTTCGTTTCTTCTAACATGTGTGTGTTTGTATCTTTTTGACAGAACCTTTGTATGTTTACATTTTTTTTTTTAGGGTGTAGTTGAAGAAGATGTTCTGTCATGTAGAATGGATTGATCTGGATCTTGATCTAGACTTCATTCAGTGTTACAAATATTTTTTTAAAAAATCGTCAAGCTTGATGACAAAACTTAACCATCGTTTAATGATTAGCATATATTTAGCTAACAAAGTTTAAAGCTGCACCCACATGCCTCCCACTCCCTCCCAAAGGAACATAATACAGACACAGAACGTCACAGCTACATGATAATGAGATGGACTGAATAAGTCTGGCTAGACTTCAAAACCAATACGGGCTTAAGTCCGGCTAGCCATGGCCTAATAATAGTTCTTTGAAAATGGGTGAAGGGAGAGATGACGATTAAATCCATGTTCCCATTGACAGAGGTCACCAGATCGGAAAGCCTGTACTATGACGAGCCAGTAATTTATAAAGAGAGTAAATCACAATTAAGGTTATGGTGGCTAAGACTTGCTGTTGTTTATTATAGAGCCACAAAAAGGCATCAGACACACGAAGGCTGTAGTTCTTCTGTTGTGCCATGTGATGCTGTCAGTTGCACCCGTAATGTTTCATATTGTTATTAATCACATAGTTCTGATTATGTGCTAGAAGTTTCTAACAACGATCAGTTTATAGCATGAAAAAAATGTGCACAATTCTCCATATGAAAAGATTAGTAATATCTTGTTCAGTTTCAGTTAATGTTCTTTGGCCAATCTGAGTCCTCTGTTTACAGATTATTAACACCTCTGACAGAGTAGTAACCAATATGGTTTTCCTTCCTCAACATCCAAATTCATAAAAACCTCAAATTGTACAATCAAAGCAACTGTCCTTGAAATACTCACCAGGAAGGGCAGATTCTGACAGTCGTGAGGCAGTGCCCTCAGTCTCTCCACACGCACCAGTTCCTTATTGCCGTAATCCACATAGAAAACCTAAAGTCCAAACATTAAAACTGAGAAATCTTTTTTCAAATGTTAACTGATAGAAACACTCACTTTGCCATACAAAAAAAAAATTTTTTTAAAAATTGAAAACATCCTACAACTCTCACTCAAATCTTAAAATTCTTGATAATACAGCAATCAGACAATTATCATTTGAAGACAACAGGTTTTATATCAAAATAAACTTCATTTGAATCTTATCATGGCATGGTATCATAAATTTAGTACCTTGAAGACAAATCTAAGAAAAACAACATTAAAAAACAACAACAGATGGACAGGACTTCTCTTACCACTGCGTTAACAACAGCTTTCAAATTTCCTCCTGCTATTCGAATGTTCTGTGTCTTGATCTCTTCTACACGTGCCCTGTAGTAATGTTCTGTTGTGTCGCAGTAAGGAGCAGCTACCATCGCCCCTGGATACACGGCAGCTGTCAGTGGCTGAATTCAACAGGTAAACAAAAATGCACGTAAAAGAAGGTATTCATGCAAAGTTGCATCTTACAACTCTCAAAATCTAGTTACATGACATCAGAGGAAATCTTCATCTATCAGACTTGCAATCATGTTTTTTTTTTTTTTTTAAATCTAAGACTGTCCTAGAATGTTCTTCATGCTACGACTTCACATTACTTGCCTAGTTTTCATGCTGAGTTTGCTGAGTCACGTACACTGAGCTTGCTGAAAAAAAATCAAAAGTTCACATTCTGTACTTGTTGGCCAGAGTTTTTGCTTCCAGTTTCTTGTCTCTGTTCTTTTTACAAGTGATAATAGGATATGTCTTGCGCCCAGGGCAATGAGTCGGAGTCTATAGCCGTTTTTAATTATTTTCCCACTTGGAAACCAAATTTTTATGTTTTCAGGTGAAAAAAGTTTTCATTTTCATTTTGTGAAAAAAAAAAAAATGTCATGAATGAGGTGAAAGATGTAAACACAATAATAAAACATACAGATACTATGTACAATAGATAATCACAGTCTGTAGATAACTAAAGCAAGAACAAATACTTCCTTGTTATTTCTAAAGACTTTCTCTATACAGAAAGTTAATATTCAGCATACACTGTGCAGCTGGCAAGAATGTTCATACCTTAGGTAAAAGATCCCTGACTGACTTACCAGAAGAGGTTTGGTGTGGTCATTCAGAGATGACTGTATCTGAAGTAAATATTTGGCTGTCCTCACGTCATCACATTGACCCCAGAAGTGACCACATTCAATGACCTGTATGTCCAGAAAACACAGTGACAAAAACCTGGTCAAAATCTCTGTGAGATCTTGAATATATCAATGTAAATATCCATATGTGTTCTCATCTTGAGAGAACAGAACAAAAGTACCATTTACAATCATGTTGTCCTCAGTTATTGCTCCCAATAAAGTAAACAAATGAACCTCCGTATCTTCCTATGATAATAACAAAACAATCAACTATGTCTGCAACTATAGAGCTAAAATCAAGTTAAAAATTTTTAAGAAATTTGAGAAAAAAAAAGTATAAAAGTGTAAAATAAAATTCTGGAAAGCCTTGTCTCTGCACTGCTTTCATAAATTCCTACAAGATTCAACACTACTTGCTGAGATATAAACAGAAAAACCTGCGTTTCCAAACTCCTCTATCATATAGACTGACATTTTCCCTGACATTAGTTGTTATGTATCAAAATCAACACTGTGTAACTTATTCTCCCTGATGGAGTCAGATGACTATGTTTTGAAATTCTACAAGTGGCTATGACATCTATGACACTGATACTGACACAGCAGGCTATAACTTGATAGAATACATTATTCCTAGACAATTCACGATCTCAATTCTTTGTTGCTTTATCTCCACTTTTGGGCTGTTCCGAGATCTATATGTGATAGGAAAGAGGGATAGCAAATCTGTCATACAAAGTAATTATTTCACCGATTCATTGCCCAAACACGTATATTTTGAAAATCATTTTGTCCTGTCTCCTATGTGCAAAAACAATAGCTGAACCTAAAACATCAATTTTCCCAGAATGCAAAATGGAGATAGGGCAACAGAGAGCTGAGATCATGAGTTGTCACAAGTTACATATGCGTTACCTCTGTGACATTCACTTGGAAAATTGACATCTGAGGGTTTACATCAATGTAACTGCTTGCTGTCTCTTCATTTCTTTCCTCTGTTTCTCCTCTCAATCTAATTTTGCATCAAATATAACAAAAAAAAAAATCATTCCAGTTCTATTGATACAAGCATTCCAAACTTCTGAATAATTTAATTTTCTATTTCTAGGCATAGAAAATGAAAAGTGCTCCAGATCTTCATGCATAGCATGCAAAGGTAAAAAAAACAAAAACAAACAAAAACAAACAGACACACACACAACACACCACACCACAAACAACACAACACACCACAGACAACACAACACACCACAGACAACACAACACTCCACAGACAACACAACACACCACAGACAACACAACACAACACACCACAGACAACACAACACAACACACCACAGACAACACAATGACAGTTGTCTGGAAACAAATCATGTCTACTGGCAATTCTGCACTGAAATGTGAGAAGGGCAATGACAAAGATAAATCTCAAAACCTTGGACTTCACAACGGAGACCAGGACTAAGCCTAACCAGTGTTAACAGAAAGCAACCAGAAAAAAAAAACCCAACACACCAATGTTTGAATTAAGTCTTAACTTAGGCTCACGAAAGATAAATTGGTGAATGTAATGACAATCATTTCTTTCACTAACACTTTCAATAAGACTATCTACACAGGGTAGGTAAGAAAGATACTAAAATACATAAGAATGGTAAACTAACTTTCCTAGGACACAGGCATTGCCTTCTTACAAAATAAGTACAAACTGTAAAGGGGTTCAGGAAATGTCATGTATTCATACTACTACAATTGTAATATATTTCCCTCTGAGCAGTGGTACAGAAAGTGCAAACAGTAATACAGGAGTCAAAATGTATGAAATAATTATCCTCTTGCATTCTGAAGCTTAAAGGCTGCTAACTCTTGAATATACAGTGAAAGTAAGGCATACCTAGAGGTGCGAAGATCTCCTGCTGCTCGCTGACTTGACGTTGCTTTCCTCAGTTCTGCCAATTTCCTGTTGGTTTCATCCTTGTCTAACTTGTCCACAGGCAGGGGAATACCCAGTTGTCTGAAGCACACAGGTACACCATAAGCAAACATATGTCTTGCACCCAGGGCAAATGAGTCGCAAGTTGCGCTGGGTGAGTTCAAGTCACAGCCGCTTTTTACCGTTTTTCACCACTTTCCGACTTTGATACTAAAATAATTTTTTTTTTCAGATTAAAAAAAGGTTAAACTGACATTTTGTGAAAAAAAAAAAATTAGTATCTTAGTTGGAAAGTAGCTAAAAACGACCAAAAACAGCTGTTTATCTTTGATGCCTGGTGCGACTTCCGAGTCATTTGCCCTGGTCGTTAAGTCGTAAACATTTCCTTCACTAATACTATACACATTTTTCTACCGAGATTCTTTACACATGTTTGAAGACACCAGAACAACACCATGTCGAAGTCACATCAAAGCAATTTTGAAAAAAAAAAACAGCAAAAACCTATCAGCTCAGTGGTTGTTGTATGCCTCGTTCAAGCAGGATTTTCTCAGCAGTGAAGGAACCCATCTGGTTGTTAGTGCTATTAATATTGGCTCACTCACACCTCTTTCAGTTGTTATGCAGAACTCTGTGTTTAGACAAATGTGACAAAATCTTGGTGCTGCTCTCAGGCCTCATCATCATCATCCCAAAATAAAAAAAAAAATTAAGCACAGTTTTAACTTCAAAATGAGAAATTATTACAAAGATATTCAAGTAATGTTTTTCATGCCTATGGCTGTGGTTTCATTGATTTATCAATAAATTCATCATCTCCTGTGTTCAAACAAAACCTGATCTGTATCACTGGAATAAAAACAGTCCTGATCTACCTCAGTTTGATGGCAATAAGAACTCCTGGGTGAACTTTGGCCTCTGATGGAGTCCCTGCTTTCCAGGAAAATTCAACAAGTGCTCTGTATGCATGTACACAAACAGAGAGAGAGAAAAAAAATTACTGCTTATGTAGAATATAGGTAGATACTGCACCGTGAACTTTTCATTCACACAGGTAACATCCAATTATCTTTCACAACTGCTATGATATATTTGAGTACGTCATACTATAAATGAAAAACAAAACAACAACAAAAGCAATCTTACACATATCAACAACACTGTTTGCTTGGTTTCAACATTCTGGCTCCAGTTTTCCACTGACATCATTTTTGTCCATCTGAATGTTGGCTACCCATTTCCCATGTCTCTGCCATTGCAAACTAAACATTGTTCTTTGCCGGGATACCTTTTAATTTGTTATTGAAATGAAGTGCATGTAAGAGCAAATAAACTGGGTAATGAGAATTGAAGTGGTACCTTTTCTAATTGGTTTGAAGAATAATTTTTTCATTACAACAAAAAATAATAACTATTAATATTTCACATATCACACTGCAATAGAAGGTTGTGCCCCTTTGTCCTCGATCACATCATCACATGCAACACCTTTTCAAGTTGTGAACTTATAAGATACGGATAAAACAAATATGAAATTTTTTTTTAAATTTAAAGTGTTGCATGTGATGGCATGGTCACTTCCATCACAGAGCCATATATATTGCACCTTGTTTCCTCAGCACATATGGAGGGTGGTGGATCTTTCCAGCAACTACTGAAGATCTGTCTGATTTGCTTCACGTAGAGAATTCCTTCATTTGGTGGCAGTCCTCTCACCTGGGTGATATACCAGAGACAATTATTATACAAAACAGCTCTTTATCACTTTTATGCACAGCTATGTCTGTGACAAGGAATAACATCTGTCCATCACTTCTGAGCAATTTCAATTCATTTCAACACTGCAGAGTTGCACTGCAAATACTGTTACATTATTCAATATGGTAAACTTATTTTTAAAACCACTGTGACTTACAACTATACATTCATTAACATTATCTTTAAGCCTGTCTATGTAGCATTGAAAAATCTTAAACATATCCACCTCCAAGTGAAAACAAGTGATATTTTTTATAAAGCCCAACATGAAGAAAATCGAAAAACTGGTGAATTAATTCATACTGAAGTTAAATCTATACATTTCGAGTTCCCCTATCATTTTCTGATGTTGACCCTCCTAAGAAGTTGGCTGCAAATTTTAGAAATATTGTCAATCAAATGGCACCCTGAGAGAATGCAATGACAGACTCGGATGAGGTCACTTTACTCCACTACAATTTTCCAGCTCAGCCTTCTAAATCACTGTCTCGTTTGTACATGAGCCTGTGACAAAAGGTAGTAAGTCTTTGTCCACTGATAATCCATCATATCTCATCACAATATCTTTTTCATTGATATTTTCCTTTTTTTTTTAGCTCATAGCAAGGAGACGTGGACACTTCGGAACATACTGCGGTCATTTTTAAAAATACGGTAGATGCGGCTTTTGGTAACTGTATATGACAGCACCTTACATCGTAAATCATTTGTGGGCTAGAAAAAGGAAAATTTCAATAAAGAAATGGTATCATGATGTGATATGTTATCATTTGACAAGAACAAACTGTGTTTTGTCACAGCATTATATTTGCCAACTTAGGCTATAAGAGAGGTATCAATACAACATCTCAAAGTTTCAGTAAAGTTCATGGTGCCACTTCTCTTCACGCAGCACTACAACAGTCTCCTTACCAGGACAGTTTTACGAGGATCACAGTTGGACAACTCTCTCACTGCAGTCATTTCATCTGTTTCTTCTTTCACAGCATAGTTGGGGTAGAATCCACCACACAGAATCAACTGAAATATAGAACATTGTTTCACAGAACATTCTATTTACATGGAACATAAGAGGAAAAAAACTAACAGTCAAAAGTGCAATAACAAAAGTGCTGATACTATTCCATGGATACATACTGGTATAGCATTAATATGATCAAATCACAAGCTATACTCATCAACAGGATTTTAAAAAGAAAGCATACATAGGGCTCTTTAATTTTGTATTATTTTCTTCAACAGAATTCTAGATGAAAATCAACAGATACAATCTTCCCTGTAAATCCTGTTTCAAAACTGATACAAAAGTGATGGGCAAAATACATGTTGTTATAACACAACAGGGGCTCAAATGAGTAGAAATTTAAAATGATCTAATTAACTCAAAATCACTCTATTTGCTATCTATGTCAACAACATCCTTACTTTCAAGATCAATCTCTCTGTAGCGCTGGTGTGGGTATCCTTGAACTCAGGGCGACGGTGAGGCCTGATTATGTTGAATGCCTTCAGTCTTTCCTCCAGTTCTGTCATAACATCTTTTACCTGGAAAACAGCTCATATCATCTTCATCGTGTCAAGCAGCTGCACCATTAAACTTGCATCCAAGCATCCTTCTCCTCTATCAACATATATTAACAGAACAAGTATGCTACTGGTGTTCCGGGACAGCTATGAGGTGGACAGTTTTATCATTTTCAATATAAGAGACCATAGTGTTTGTCAACTATGGCTTACAGCAAACAGTGAAAATGTTGACTGAAGCATGTGTTCCAGCCATATAATTGTTTTTGTTTACTATACATATTTGCAACAGAGCCCTAGAGCTAGGACAGACATGTACACTTTATAGTTATGCACAAAGAAAATCTCAAAAACTGATTTTTTCCATAAGTGTGACACATCAGTAGTCAATAATAAGTCAGACAATATAATTGGTTCACATCTATTTCCTCTATCAAACAAAGTATTGACATTTCTAAGATAAACTCAGAAGAGAAAATCAGGTATAGGGGTCCATGCCTATGAACTTGGTCTGCCTAAGAATCTGATCTACCAAACAACTCACCTCTGTGATACAGAATACTTTCACTATCATTTACTTGCCTAAGAACATCTTTCAAAATAAAAAATTCACCTAAGAACCTGGTCTGAGACCAAGATATAGGGGCACATTTGTTAATGTCATGCCAGGCTATTCATTTAATAAAGACATGTATTTACCAAAACATGGGAGAGGATGATAGAAAGAGAAAGATGGAAGATGGAGAGAGGAGATCAAGGACATGTCACCAGTACAGTGCAATCAGACCACTGGTGGACTAGCTCATAACCACTTCATGAGTGACCAACACATGGGACAGTGTCCATGACTGGTTCTGTGTAATGATTTGGTAATCTTAGATATGGCCTAACTTTTGTCAACCTTATGAGAAGACCCATAAGGGATCAAACTCATTATTTTCATTCAAAGACAAAGCCTTTTGAGAAAATTCACTCTGTGTCTGCATGAAAGTGTGTATTATAAGTGAAATAATAAACCAAGAAAGAACAGGTACTAGTCATTACAAAATATACACAGCCAGACAATTGCAAGGAAGCAAAAGCTGTTTCTGTTTACATTTTGATACGCATGAGAGCATGTCTGTCTCAAGACTCTCTTATTTTGTCACTCAGTGACTAGGACGGAGATCACTAAAACTGACTACAAATACTACAAAGTGTGACCTACCTCTTTCATCCTCCTGCTCTGAATGAAGTGCCTCAGTCCCCATTCCTTCTCTGTGGCACCAGCTCTCTCAAACTCCTTCATTTTCACCCTGTTCTCCCACACCTGGACACAGAAAGCACATGACATGATCAACACTCTTTTCAAGACAACAGCACGGTATCACTAATCAGACTATCACAAAAAATGAGAAACATGTTCAGGCTTAAAACACAGATTTCAAAGCAAGAATGATCCTGTTAGAATTCTCTAAAAGAATTGGTGCTACTGATATCTGACAAAATAAAACTTTGGATCAAAAGCTCATGATAAAATGACAAGGATTTTTAGACAAGGTTTCAGTGTTACAAAATTAATGAAAATAGAAATAGCTTGATTGTGTATCAAACAGCTGTTTCAGTATTACATAGCAAAGACATTCTTACCTTGTAGGCATTTAGCACTGCTATACTATCACTCAATGAATTGTCAGACCAGCTTAGCTTTGCCCTGAGGAGAAAATGAAGCAAGTGCGTCATTTCCAAAATTTGCATCTGAAACAATCTGAAGATGTGGTCCTGTAAACAAAAAATCTGTTGCATTGTAAATTCAAATCTCAGGAATGTACTTTGTCCTTGCATGTATTATTCTTGACAACATTGAGTATGACTTACAGCTTATATGGTCCTGGAAAAAGCTGGCTTTGAACAAAATTTCAATACACTAATCATTCCTAATTTGTTACAGATATATTCCATCATGTGATGGAGACAATTTCTGCAGAGGAAGTGTGTGAATTGAACAGTGGTTACCTAAAGCACTGTACTTACTTGTAAGCCTCCAATTTTGCCTGCAATGGATTGGCAAAAATGCTTTTCACTGACATTGCTGCCCCTGAAATTCAAATTGTATACAAATATATTCATCTTTTTGAAGTCCTCCTGAAATAATTCACACAAAGCCAGCAAACTTTCATTTCAGTCTTTTTTTCCCCTCTTACTGCATTATCATTGGGAGAAAGTGACTGTTTTTGGTTTTGATAGCATTCACACTGACAGATCTGCTGAATGAACAAACACTACTCATCAGTTTCTTGTGTGTGTGTGTTTTTTGTTTTATTACCATTATTATTTTTTTTACATCTCCATGTAATGCCTTCCGTAGAGCCTTACCAAAGATTAGATCATTCTCCAGCATGTCATGACCTCAGTACTTGTTTATTCCTTCTCCAATTTTATGATTTTCAAAATTTTTTTCCCTGAAAGATAGGAGACTAAATGGCAATTTTGTTCATGATATGTTCTGTTTCATCTTTCAACCTCCTGGTTATGGTTGTTCCCCTTCATCGTTGTAATTGGAGGATTGAATTATACCTTATCCAGTGTAGAAGACATCTATCTTGTGCTTGTAAATTCTATATCTTAAATAAACCATCACATCCCAGGGACATTTTGGACATAGAATAATCAAGCACTGGATAGACATGGTCACGCAGTTTGATATGTGGGGCCAGATTTTTCATCTTTTATGTTTATTTTAAACAAGAAGAGGTTTACATTCTCTGTATGAAATATGCCTGTAGTGGTACAGATCAGCGGCCACAGTCCTTTTGGCTGAAGGGGGAATATAGGAAAAACTGGAGGCTTCAAATAAAATAAGGTCTTGTCACACTTCTGTGGAGATAGGATAAACAAACAATGAGGTCATGAACTGTGACTGGCCCATGTTGTGACTGTGATCCATTCCACCTACATAAAGCCTCCCTTTGGATCACTTCACCTTAAGCTGACATGACAAACCCTGTAGGTTTAACTACACTGGCTATTACTTTGTGTGTCCAAAGTATCACCTGGATTAATTTCTCACAAGCCACAATACTGATAGATAAATAGGACACTACCTACAACCAGCAAACTCCCAGAAAGTCTGTGCCACAATATTCTGATATACATTTTCCTCATGGCTTACTGGCTGAACTGCAAGTATTATACTGGTTAGTCAGAAATGAGTTACTGCTCAAAACATTTTTCATCAGCTTCTCTCACTCATGAAGCTCTCACTTGCTAACATTGCTAACAAAAAACTTACCGATGATGAGACCTTCCTCCAACATGCCGAAGACGTGAGCCAAGACCAACATTTTCCCCACTCGTATGTCCACAGGAAGACTTGCTAGCACACGACCCACAAAGGTCAGCATACCATCAAATGGATTGGCTCTCTGCCCTGTCTCAGTGGTCAGCGCCCCCACCTGGGGAAAAATTTACCATCAATAACTCTTAACTATGAGTCAGATAGCGACTAATTGTACAAAATCTGAATCTATTTTGCCGAGGGTTTCTTTGTGAATATCATAACTCACAAACCTGATTTCTTTGAACTGTCAGCCACAAATTCTGGACTTCCGATAGTCCATGACTAATCCTCAATTATGATGCGATAAATCAATTCTCTTTACATGCAGTTCCTTTCGATTCAAAAGTTTTATCTTTAAAAAAAAAAAAAAAAAAAAAAAAAGTAAAGTAAAAAAATATTTCTATTTAATGCTGAGGCTGCTGTTGGGAGAACGTACCTCTTTCAAGTTGAGAATTGTGCGACCAATATCATTCAGATCTGGTGGAGACAAAGCCAGGCCCAGCAATGCTTTTGGTTCTCCCATATCAAACACTTTGGTTTTCAACACCAAACTCTCAAGTGGACATCTCTGTTAGAGAAAATACAAAATGGACATCTCTTGTGAATGAAGCATCTCTCTGAGAATTCTCTGTTTTCACAAATAACCATCATGGATCTTACAGTGTACAGAACAATTTCTCCTCATAAAGAAACTCTCTATAACAGTAAAGATAAAGATAAACACAGCACAGTTGCTGTATGTTATTTGCAAATCTCAAGATAAATTTATTCAACACGGACAGAAAGATAAGGTAAATCTATGAGTCTAACTAGTGAGTTAAACAAGAACCTAAGTAGATATCTCACACAAATTTCATGTCTCTAATGGTAATAAAAAACGTCACTGATATTGGAAAGAAATGAATGGTATAAAAATGATGACAACTGGATAGTTCCTCAACAATCTCATTCATGTTTATTAAAACACAAAACTTAACACATACATAAGTTTCAACTGGGAAACTAAAGGCAACAAAAAGAAATATGAAGCTATTAAGGGCAACTTTTTAAGATCTACAAAATATTTTTCTTTCCTATTCTGATAGTTTGGAACAATCAATTTTTACTATCCATGATAAAATAAAGAAAAAAACTTTGCAAACCTGCATCTCTGGCGTTCCATACTCAGGCAAGGCTTTCTCAAAGAAATACCGTGGAACCATGTAGTACACTCGGCCATTAGAAACTCGACCAGCACGACCTGCAAAACATAGAATGTGCTTGATTCTACTGATGAGTATTTCGCCTCATTTCAGAACAGTGAAGAACTGGTATTGATTTTATCTCTGTGATGTGGTTACAATGAACAAAAGGTGAGAAAATATCCAGGCTCTAACAAATATCCTAATGAACTTAACATTTGGAAAGTTTTTTTTTTTTTTTCTTTTTTGATAAAAAACTATCATGTTAGGCTTTGAGAATTACAAAGTACATATTACTGCCACAATGCACATTACTGTTTCAAAAATGATGTAAATCTGGGTGACTAAACATGATAAACAACACGGAATTTCCAATGTTCTTCACTTTCCATCTGAACACTGGCTGACCACAAAATCATAACTAATGACTTGGCTTGTTCAGTTGGGCAACATGACTATGACAACTCTCTTCGTGCAAGCTACAGTCTTGGTACAACTGCACGCATTTAAACATCAGTGATAGTTTCTAATGTTGTTTAAACCTACAAGTGTTGAAGAGGATGATTTCATAACACCCTGCACCTGAGTTCCTTTGCAAAGATCATACAATATGACATCAAGACACCATGGTCATACAATACTCGTTTTAAAGATTGAAGTTTCAGTTTTTCTAAAAGGACTAAATATCATTCTAGAAACCTAGACATGCAAGTCCACAGACACTTCTCAGCATAAACTGTCTTACCTTTCCTCTGCTTAGCATTGGCTTTGGATGCCCATTCCAGCTGAAGCTTAGTGTAGTTTGTCTCTGGATCACAGCACAAATTTTTTGTCAGACAAAAGTCAATCACTGGGGGAAATAAGAGCATAAATCATAAAAAGTAAAGGCAGTGACTGCTTGCAGTGGTGAACAGCTATTTCATGAGACATCTATAGAAATTAGAGACAACAATTATTTAAGAATTATCCCAACAATAGTGGCACTGTTGGATTTGTCTATCAAAAAATATAGAACTGACAAGAACAGAAACAGGAGAATAATTGTTATAGTGGACAATAGCAAATTTTTTAGCATAAACTTTGAACATACCACATTTCATGTATCTGAGCTCTGTGTCTTAATACAAGATTACCTGTACTTTACACCTATGAACAAAAAGATAACATCGGTTTCCAAACTGAGCTACAAGGCATAACAATATTGCCTGCTTACAAAGATATGCACTTGAAAAATACAATTAGCATTTAATTTCTTATGCCCTGTGTACTTTTGTTGTCTTTTCTTTTTCAGAATGGACATACTTAACTATTCTGGTATTATCTGAATCCATACACTTTTTTTTTTTTCTTCACTTTCCAATCTGACATTTTAAACTTCTGGTATTTTCACTTTAAAATTACTATACATGTTCATATCTTGCAGATATTGATTTTCTTGAGCAAATTAAAACCATGTGAACTTCATCTTACCATATTTGATATCAGGCACTGTGATTGAGCTTTCAGCAATGTTTGTGGACAAGATGACCTGGAAAACACATGAAAAAAAAAAAATCCAAACTTTTTCTCCAGATCTTATGATGGTGTCAGCTTCTATGATGATAAACCTACTGGTGTCAGTTTCTATTCATGTCATTTCCTATTATAGGATTATGCCGATGACTGCACAGAATTTAAGACAAAGTACAAAAAATGATCAAACATATCATCATATTTGGTTGGAGATAACAGTTAAAAAAACAACATGAAATAATGTACTGAGATACCAAATAATCCTTGATCTAGCTCTAGCTAGAGTTGTCTGTAATGCTAAATACGGAGAACAAATACTGTCCCATAAATATTACCTTCCTAAAACCTCTGGCTGGTTTCTTGAACACTTTATTTTGCTCCTCTATGGTTATAGTTGAATGTAAGGGAATAGGCTGCAAGCTGGGGAAGATAACAAGCAAAGCTGAGGTCACTATACAAGACACTTTACAACAATAGAGAGAAAAAAAAAAAGCCATAGGGAAACAATTCATATAATCCTCAGGCAAACAGGCAGATCATCTGGCTCATGATTAATAATGGTAGAATTATTTGCCTTGCCAGTTAGGCCAATAGAAGATTTCCTTAAATAATTCACCTAATGAAGTTTATGAAATCATGAAATATTTTAAAATTTTTGTTAAAAGTCTTACGCGAAGGGCAAAAGAGTCGGAAGTTGAGCCTGGACGATTTTGAGCTATGGCCATTTTTAACTTATTTCAGACTCAAATATCAAAATATTAAAAATTTTTTCCACAAAATGAAAATTTGACTTTTTCTAACCTGGAAAGAATAATAATTTTGAAATCGGCGTCAGAAAACACCTAAGAACAGCCATAGCACAAAATTGTCTGGCATGACGTCTGCCTCATTTGCTCTTGGCACAAGACGAATGTTTGAGTTGTTTACCTAAAATAAAATGTGTTTTCCACAATCAAGCACCGCTTCATTGTCAGGATATGTTTGAGTTCATTAGATATTAACTAGTATATTTTGGATCAATTCACCATTTGTCTGAGCTCTGCGACTGGACTATCTTTATCACATCATCAAAAACTCTAGTATTGTCAGTACAGTCTTGCCTAGCCTTTTTACAGCTTGCTAACTTCACTCACATTTAACACAAAATAAGGAGTGGTTATTTCTTGCTAAATTTACCAACTTCAACCTATTTTTCCACCCATACTACAGTGCTTGTTAGAGAAATCTAAGACCTCATCATCAATTCACAAGAATATGATTGTTCAAAGCAGATGCCACCACTACACTTTACTCACAAATGTGTGTCTTCTAGGGGCCGCACTCTGTCTGACATGTTGATGATTTCATGTAAACCTGACATAGAAAACAAAACAATTGTGCTCTGATATTAAATTTTTATTAAGTCATATCAATCCTTTTAGAAATGATGATGTGATTGCATGTAGACTCTAAGATGAAACTTAAGTAAAATAAGCCATCTATATAATGTTTCTCTTCATGAAGATTTAGACATTGGTATTTGATATCTACTGAAACAAAATGAAAAAAAATGTTTTTCATAACGTACAAATATATATATACCAATTTTTCACTTTCAATGACAATTTACCGTTGTCCCCACTGACCTTGCCTTCGTTTTTTTGTGCTTGTCTGTAACTATACTCAGCATTTCATTATTTCACTGACAGCTTTCCGCAGGGCTTTCAATTGTGCTGCAGACCAAGTAACTGTTCAGGGCTTACATGTAATATTTTCAACCCTTACCTGGCAAAAAAATAAGCACTGTGCCACGGACATTGGCAAATCCTGTTCGGTCATCTCGCCTGAAATTGAAAAAGTAAGTGATCAACACGACGTGCTTCTATTACAACTCTACACAGCATAAACATACAACGTAAGTGGAGAATTTAAAATGTTTCAGGAATATCTACTTCTATATTTCACTTAATATGACGCAAAATTATCCAGTATTAAATCCGCTAACATTTATGATTGCATATCTGTTCAAATCAATCATGTTGCAAAGGGAATCAACAGCACATCCTAGAGATGATTTTTTTTTTTTATTATTATAAACAGATAAACAATTTTTACACCTTTCATCAGATGTGGCATGTTCAAATCTGTGAAAATTCAGGATTTTTGCTAATATGACATCGCTATCTTTGAATTTTATCTTCTCTGCCTAACATCAACGAACTGCCTAAAATCAGTATAACAAAAAACTATTTTCCTTCAAAACTTATGAACATTATGAGCCTTGCATGTTTTTTTGGTCTTGCTGTGAAAATGATACATGCCAAATTTGGCTAAAATCAGATCATAGATAAAAAAGTAGACAACAAACCAATGGAAAAAAAAAAAAAAACCCAGCTTTTGAGTAAAATCTGCTTTAAGTCTTTCAAAGGGAAAGAATTGACAGAGTGAATTTTTCATCCAGCTTTTCCTCAGACACTGGCTTTCTCTCTCTCTCTCTCCATGAATTCTGTGTCTTTTGCCTTTTCCTGGCTTTCTGTTCATACATTTCCTCAAATTTATCCTCCCTATCACCAAAATGGCTCCTAAAGAGTTACTACAGGGTTTCCGAGGCTTACACTGATATTCTGTGTGATCATGAGTCTATTTGGTTTCAGAATGTCCATGTCTGGCTGGTATCAGGGGTCTGGATATTAGTATAGAAGATCATGATCAAATTTTATGCATCTTATGCCAGCATTCAACTGACCATAGATAATCTATCACTGCAAAAGACAACTTGAGGGAGCAAGTGCTGATTGCCAGTGGGGAGTCATCCACTAAGTGACCATTAAGCAAATATTAGAATGGAGATATCCTCTTTTATCATTTTTACAGTAAAGCAAGACATAAAGCAAGACATAACCTCTAACAGAAAAAAGCCTAAATTTATTTTTGTTTGTGTGTGAAAACCATTTTCTAAAACACTTCCTCCTCCCAACCCTTTCTCTGAGAATTCATTGTTTGAACAAGTTTCATTCCTACCCATGCTCTTTCTCCTCTAGCAGATCAAATTCTTTGATGAGTCCAACAGCCATGTTATACATAGCTGGACAAATGCCAGGCTCATTTTCATCAACTGGTGGTACCTGAAAACCAAGGCAATGTTTACCGTTTACTTCAAATTCATTCATTACACATATTAAAAAATCTCTTACTTTTTCCATTAAGTCCACATCATATGAGTATTCAAATCAAGTCTAATGGGCAACTAGTAGAAAGTGAACATGTCAGTTCATGTACAAATATAAAAATGAAATGATGACCTATTACTTTTCACAAACTTATACTATCTCTGCTGAATGTCCATGCATGACTGCCTACAAATGGGTTTAATCCATGCTTACTAAAGTTACTTTATTGTTACTTTCATCTTCACTGATTATTGCAGTGATCCCCTTTGGGAAGTTAGCTAAGGGAATTAACTCTTAAATCATACCATAACTGCACTATTAATAAGTATTAATATTATTTTGAACGATGACTGAAAAACGCAGACAATTCAGTTCAAGATATTGGGAATGAATTGTTCACAGATGTTGGCCATGAAGGATAGTCAGTCTGATGAAAGTTATGTCTAAGAATTTGTACAAAGTGCATCTTGGCCTTTGTAAATGTATCTGCATGAGACCTAGATCTAGCTGACAGTGAACATAAAGCAGATCAGTCTTGTTAATTTCTAAACAAGACTACTGGGCACATGAGTCATTTCTCTCATTTTTTTCTTTTCTTCAGTGCAACATCTTTCATCAGTATCTTCCAATCAAGAATAACCATTTTTCAGCACTGAGGCAAAATGGCAAACTGGGTATAAAAGAAAAATAAATTTTCTTATCACCGTTGTTCCAGACATACTCCATCCATCATTCTGAACCAATCAGAATCTACTTGAGCATGGAAAAAATACTCAGTCATATCTCCTTCTAGAGAAAGTTTCGAATGACAATGATGAAAATAACAAAAGTTTATCACTGAAAAAATTAACTCGAATCAAACAGCAAATAAATATACAAATTTTTGAAAATTCTTCCAATAGTTTTATTAAATTTAAATGTACAAGAACAAGGAATGTGCTAAACATGTGTAAAAGATCTGAGTTTAGTGTGGTAAGCAGATGTTCACGTTGTAAGGTATGTGCCCCATGTCAAATCTCACCAATCTGATCCAAGATCAGCCAATTTTAATTGCTCAAAAAGGCCTACACACCTATATTCGGAGCCTTTTAGTTTTAAATTAACTTAGGAAACCGCTGCCACTACTAATCAATGCCTGTCACCCACACCTACATTTCTAAAGCTGAGTTCAAGGTAATGGAATACTGGGTTCAAGGTGAAATGTGCAGTACGACAAAAGACAAGACAATGGGGGTGGAGACAAAGTAGGGCACAGGGGATTTGATTACAAGTCAATTTTGAAAGTCTTATTCTTTTTAAAAAAGCACTATAACGGTCCGCATGGGTGTAGACATTACTAATTTTGACACACTGATTTCAAAAATGGAACTATTTTTTCAAATTTGATTAAAATTTGATTTTTTTTTTTTAACCGTCTGACACTCCTCCTGCAGTCGCTTACATCACTGGCACCACGCTGTTTGAGAGGGCGGGCAACACTCTGCTAAAAAATCAAGCAGACTGAATATTTTGGCAAGACAATAGGTCCGAATTAATTCTTTTGGTTTTTGGCACCCACAATGGGGTTTTGCTTTCCTGATTACCTTTTCTAGTAACATCTTCGCTTCCATCTGTAGGTGTGGAGGCCTTTTAGGTCCAAAACGGAATGGGCAATGCTTAGTTCAAATTAGTGCAATTTGACATGATGTGCATACCAAGTAACACGAATAACTCCCTAACACACTGATCCTCCAGCCTACTAGTCATGGTCATTTCACAATCAAGTAAGTCATTTTCATCAAGGTAGTGAGGTATGATATCAGCTATAATTACCAATACGCACGTCACCTAAGTTCACAGCCAATGGGTTAATTTATTCATTTTAATTTTTTAAGCCCAAATGTGTTTCCGTGTAATCACAGTTTTGACTTTGTGAAAAATGGTTTTTGTCCATTTGCTCTGAACAGCTGAAACTGGCTTAGATAATCTGTGAAATGACTGAGCTGATAGTGCAGAAACAGTACTGCTGTACCTCCCCTAATTTTGAGGTCAGGTCATCAGCAAAGAACTCTGAGATATGGTGCTGACTGGTGCCCACTGAGATGACAGGCGCTGGCTCCAAGCAGCCACCCACAGGCAGGCTGAAGTACTGGGCAAACTCCTGGGTGTCGAAGGTGGCCGACATCAGAATCACCTGCATAAACATGACAACAATTGATAAACCACCTTCTGATGCCCTATTTAGAGGCATGAATGGCAATTTTGAATCTTAGCTGGAAATTTTCATTAGTCCATTTTCTACAGTGCTATTATGTTTCTTCTGCTTTTTTTGTATTAAAAATAACTCCCCAGACTGACAGTGTATATATTCATTTCTCTGTCCTTTTCCTTAAATTAAACTCATTACAGCATAAGCTCTCTATTCCAAATTTCTTTCTCATGCACTTATAATGTGTGCTGAATAAATAGGTAACTGATATGAAATAAAACTAAGTCATCTTAATTCTCCTCTGCATTTGGTCCCTCATACAGCAGTATATGACCAGTTCCTTCATAAACGACCAATTCCATGACAGATATCTATAATGTGAGAAAATCACCTTGACATGTGGTGAGTTGGTTCTCAACAACTTCTTGACAATCAAAAGTGCAAAGTCTGTTTCAATGTCCCTTTCATGAACCTGTGAAACAAAAGAGATCAAATGAGGTCTGAAAATTTATAAAACAAGAAAACGTCAAGGGTCACTTTATAAGAAGAGAAAGAGACCTAGATATAAATCCTGTTACCAGCCATTCTTTGAGAAGCCACTCCAAGGAATATATAATGATGATAGTAACTGTCTTACCTCATCAATAATAACATGAGTGAACTCGTGCATATTCTTGCGTCGGATCAACTTCTCCTTCAGCACACCAGTGGTACAGTACAAGAGACGGGTATCCTCACTGACCTCGTGCACCAGTCCATGCTGTAGATATGTAACACAGAGTAAGGAATTTCCTGTCACTCCAGATTTGAAATGTTTGACAAGCGATGATTAGTTTGGAAAGAAAACAGCCACTTTGTTGGTTCCTGAAATGTAGTTCTTCCACTGAATGTGAATGTAACAACCCACTGTGCCCACCAAGAGGCAGCGAGAGAGCGTGAGATAAATTCCCTCACACACAACAGGAAATTACTTTCATAGCTGACGGTGACTCAATATTGAGTGACATACAACCAGCAAACAAATGTGAAAAGAATAAAAGTAAATACAGAATTACATAGCTTAAACATACCACTGATGAGAGAAAGGAATTTCTGAGACATTCCTCATTAATTCTTTGGCATATGAAAATTGACTAGAAATATTTTTTTTTAAATAAATAAAAAATGAAATAAAATAAAATAAAAAAAAAAAAAAAAAAAAAAAGGTTTAAGCTCAGTCAGCCAGTCACATTACAGATGATAATAGTACAGGAGTGGAAACATGTTAAATTAAAAAAACTTCAGACACAAGTCTATACCTGATAGCCACACAAACTGCCTAATTCCCATCCTCTCTCATCACAGACTCTGCGGGCTATGGATGAGGCAGCAATCTTGCGTGGCTGGGTGACCACAATGTTGCAGTACCTTGACTCTTGTGCATAGTGATCTAAAATGTACTGGGGCACCTGTGTGGTCTTGCCTGATCCGGTGGGACCTTGGATCACAGTCACCTGATTGCTCTCAATGGTACTAATGATCTAGAGGAGCAAATGGGTGAGAAGTTACAAATTATAAATGCCCAGTCATTACTCTATGACCAAGTATTTACTTTCCTGGACTGACATGTGTCTCTGCATGTTACCACAAGATCTATCTGACACCTGTTAAGGTATGACAAGTGAACTAGTTCAAATTACACTATGTAAGCCTTTCTACAAAAACAGCATTGAACTCAGCTATATGATATAATAATGTACGTGAAAGTCTCAGTGCTATATAATCAAGCAAAGTTAGATTACTTGTCAAATAATTGCTGCAGGCACTAGGTCCTTAAGAACCACTTTACTGGCAACAATATTTATGCTCTTGTGGAGATTAGTAATTCAAATCCAGCTCTTCAGTGTTCATGCCAAATATTTAACATTAAACAATGATTCAAATTTTTAACTCAACTTGAAACTATAGAAGTACTCAAAAGATAAATGAAATGAACAAACAGAATATGTATAAGACGTGGCTAAATAAGAAATACTTGTTAGAATATAACACCCCATACTACATACATCAATACTAACATAAAACCTCATGTCTCTGTCATGATTAAAAAAAAAAATAACACTCAGTCCAAATAACTACCCCAAACAATATATACAAATTGTGCAAGAGAGACAAGTTTAATAAATTTATCCCCCCCCCCACCCTTATTTTTTTTTTCTTCAAAATTTAATTGGATTTGAAGGTAACCTTTTAACTGAAAAGCTAATCAATATTGCACTTTATACAAATCAGGCCTGAGATTTCGCAAGCCAGTCTAAGGAGGTTGCCAGAAAATGTTTCAGGTTGCCAGACCCTTTGGTCGAAAATGCAGTTACTATTGCTAATAATAAACAATACTTTCAATAACAACACTGTTTCTGCTGATTATTTTTAGAAAACAACTTTATTCTCTGTTTCTATTGATATACCGCCCAGGTATATCATAACAGTAATTGCATTGGCATCCCTCGAAGTTCATAGGGTCAGGACCTTTTACCTTCCATAACTTAAAAAGTTACCTGTAAACCTGAACGAAACTTTTAACGGAATGAAATAAGATGCTTAGAGCTTAGCGAGGGTTGCATCGTTCGGTTGCGGAGAGGGCGGGGTGGCGACGTGACACTCGCGTCAGCCGCTTGAGATAGATAATAGCTCCAGACACGCTCCACATCTGAGCCAAGATTTTTTTTTTTTTTTTAAACTTAGAATTTTAACCAAACAAAAAAAAAAATTAAATAAAATACAACTGTACGAAATCTCCACCACTGGCGGTATTTTTTTAGGTCGCCAGCAGGGCGAGTAGTGACGTAAATCGAGTTCGCCAGACACCATTTTTAGGGGCCATTGGCGAGTGTTAAATCTCAGGCCTGCAAATGATCAAATGTTTTGCTCTATAAGACCTCATTAAACGACTCTTAAACAAATTGTCCAAAAAAAAAACAACAAGAAAGCATTTTTAATCTACGACAGGTGAGTTAATGTTCTTAACAAACTCACCTTTTCATGAGCTTGCAGAACTGGCAGGTCAGCATATCTGTGTTGAAATTGGTAGTTTTTGTACACTTCTGTGGCACCTTCAGGTATCAAATCATCTGGCACTGCCACTGAGCCACCAACAACAGTACTGTCCAATTCCAGACCTTCTAGCTGCCCGGAGACAGAAGCCGCCGTCTCCTGTTCCAACTGCTGATAATGTTATTTTTGAAGAAAAAACATTAAACGGCATTGAGATACACTTTTCATTATTATTTACTGTCAACCAAAAAGGACTTGCTAATTGTACAAATAATCTTTTCAGAATGAACTCCATAAACAACATCACACTTCTTTATTTAAAAATTATGAAAAAAAAAATGAAACCCGGTCACTTCTTATTTTCAGACTAAATTGACACATACAATCTGGATTGCTCTAAACTATACTAGTTGTGATACTGTATAACGGCATGCTTAAAGATGAACTTCATTCAAACCCAAATATCAATCTGTCTCATCGGTAAAATATCTAAACATCATGACTGAAGCTTGTTTGGTTAACTGTCATTACATGGCAGTTTCCATTCATCAATTCACATTGATTAGTCGAGTTGGAAGAATTTCTTTTAATTCAAACTTAAGAAAAACCAAATTTTTAAAAAGAGGCTTGATTTATTTCCTGACATTAGAAAGAAATCCACAGTGATGTAACTTAAGTTTGTGTCTTCAAACTCATCTTCTAATCTGAATCAGACTTGATCTTATGCTAGGCATTGGGTATGGTTTTGCAAACTGTAATGGAAAAGAGGAGCCAATCTGACTGCAACCTGAAAGCAATTTTCCCAGTTCATGAAGGCCAATGCTTTCATAATAGTGGCTTGGTTTGACCACTAGACCTGATGGGCCTACACCTGTTTATCCCTAAATGAAAACTGGTTTGATGTTTTTTTCTTTGACTCAAAAATGATATATACTAGAGCCGTTCAAAATACAATGTACATCCAGTAACTGTGTTGTCACTTTAGGTCTTGCATAGTTAAACAAACTTCATAATTTGAATCTCTGATTCCAAGGGTATCTCCAGGCCTCTGGAGTTTGATAAAGTGGATACCTCTGTACAAGCCATTGTGCAATGATTGCAAAAATGCAGTGAAAAATCAGCTGCAAAAATAAATAGCAGTGACAAAAGTACTTATAGTTTCATGTAAAGATCTCATTAACAGACAAATAGAAAACACATCACAATTGTTAACATTTCTTCAACATGAGAAACAAATAGTCAAAACCAATCCTGTATTTCCATACAACTTTGACAGGGAAATGTGACTTTTATACGGCTTTCAATTTCCAATTTTCGTAACCACTGCATGTTCCAGAATGTTCCTATATATAGCATTTTCTGTGCTTCAAATATATTTCAAAATAATTAAGTGTCATTCTGAACCATCCACAGTAGTTCTTTATTCCTCCTGTGCTAAATTATAGTCATTGCAACATTGTTGGAGACTTAATAAATCTGAAGGTTAAAAATATATTTAAATACTCACGTTTGACAGAGAAGCCAAGTTATTTGTTGTCTGTTCATATTCATCCAAATATTGTTGTCTGTCTCGAGCAAAGTTGTTCCTTAAATCAAATCAACAAAAATGTCATGGAAACAATCAGATTAGGATAAGAACTAACAGATAAAACTCCACGCAATTTTGTAAGCATCCGTTGACTTTTTCATTGTGTGTGTTCATGTGTTTTAGTTTTAGACAGAATTTTTCTGTTTTTTTTTTTTTCAGATGATGTAGTTGAAGGTGTGGAATGGGGGGATCTGGATCTAGTTAAGAGTTAGGCCTAAGTTCTAGTCCTATGGACTTTAGGTTAAGATTCTAACTCGAACTGCAATTAACTCACTTGCGACGAATCTCATGCATTTATGGGAAGCGCATTTGTTCACCAGGATGGTTCCCATCTATATACGGGAAGAGCAAAAAAATTCACTGTGGTCTGTGTTATTATCGTACACACATGAGCCTTTGCCATTAGGTGGACACCTAAAATGATGCACTAGGGGTTTGTTATGAAGTTTAAAATAAATCTTTTTT
>JBCAUA010367227.1:0-18554 GCA_038406235.1 Peronia verruculata | reverse complement strand
CCCGGTCTACCGGGCATACGGTGCATAGGCAAATTAGCGCGTGCCAGGTTTACCGGGCATACGGGTTCAAAGGGTTAATATCACGAAAAAAAATAAATAAAAAACTGCCCTCTAAAAACAAAAATTTGCAAAGGAGGGCACTGCTGAGCCTTGCTAATTTATTCATTCTGTTTTTTTTTCTTTAAATCATCCATATCACAGTGTGTTCCATGTATATTGTGTTCTATATACTTTTTCAAACCTCATGGTGGAGGTTATCTTGATCCACGTTTGCAAACACCTCATGTGCACCTCATAAGAGTATTTCTTTTCATGCCCAAGGATTTTCCATGGCTGTGCCTAGCATTCTGATGTGAAAATTGATATGATACAAGTGACCAGACCACAGTCTTTTGCTCTTTTCAGAAACAAAAACAAAAAATAAAAAGGAGTACAAAAAAGTTGCTTTTCATAATGATATAATAATGGTTAAAAACAAACGCTTTAGACAACTGTCAGAAATGACAGAAATCATGAGTTGGTGATTGTCTATCTATAGATGAGAATGCCACAGCTGCAGATATGCAGAACCTTTATCAGGGGTGTCAATCCCTTTTCATGAAAATGTTGGATATCTTTTAACCTGTTTTTTTCCATGCAAAATTTTTACCGCAAGATGTAAAAATGATTTATTTTTTTTTAAAAATTCAAAAAGGGACAAAAATGAGGCAGAGAAGAGTCAAAAAGTCTGTTTTCCAACTAAAGTAAAAAGTTTGACATCCCTATTTTATATATGAACACTTGGCATGAAAAGAGAAAAAAAACAAACACTACTACTATGTGAGCACTGGGAGAGCCAGAACCAGACCACTGAGAATATATTATGTACCAAGAGATTGTTTTTATTTTTTTCACTACAGGAAGAAAAGGAAAATCAGAGAAAAACCATATCATACTTGTCAGGCTGATCGTTTGGTTGACCCGAGTGGCAATGTCCATCAGCCTTTGTACTTGAGTGCGGATTTCTCTCTCTTTGTCTTCAGGGGAGGCCACTACAAATGCCAGGGTTTGAATCTGTGCCCAGGACAAGTTCCCTTGAGTTGCTGAAGTCTGGAATTAAAATATTTTTTTTGAAAATTAAAACATCAAGGGTAGATTTCAAACATAGGAGAAATGGAGGACAATATGGTTGTGTATTGAAGCCATTTAATTTCTGCAAGATCAGCTGGCTTGTAACAATGTCTATTTTCTTCTTCATGGTGATGTTACAATTGAACAGAGAGGAAAGTTGACTTAGTTTTTGACATTAACTGAACTTGTGGTAATAACATGACTGCTCTACAGTAAAGGCATACATCACTAGCTGTATTTTTGAGATACTGAGATATTGAGAACAAAAATGTATACAGCACAAGTCATTTGGTAAATGATGTCATTATGATTCTGTGAAAGTAATGCAGAATTATACTGATACATGGCTTATTTAATGGCTTTATTTGAAAGTCTCATCTTCAAGAACACCATGTGACCTTAGTTGAAGTTTGGCATGAATTTGACTTTTGACATTATCGCACAGCTGGGGGGTGATTGATTCTTGTTATATTTCAGACAATTAACCAATGTGAGATCAAGCTGGTTTCAGCTCATATCTACTAAGATAATGGTAATACAACATCTGAACATGGAAGCTGTTGACACTTTTCTACAGCTCTGATAATATTCCCGTTGTACAGCAAGGAAAGCTGGTGCTTTGTCTCACCTCAATTGAACTTGTCAGTGAGTTAAGCTGTTGTTGCAGGATTGCCAGGGAAACGGTGCTACTGTTGCTGACTTGGACCATGTCTGTCAGAGCCATGATGGCATCTAGACTTGCTGAGAGAGTTTGCTCTGTCTGGGAGAGCATGTTGACCTCGTTGGAAATGGCCCCCTGTCTGGTCAACGCCTGGTAAATAGAAGATGAGCAAAGACATGTTAGGACTCTCTCTCTTCAGGGAAGAAAAAAAGTTGCCACTTGATTCATTAGACTCATTGTATATGGGTGAACATAGGGAAACTGAAATTTTAGTTTTGAGATATGGCTAGATGAACAACTAGATAATTTTAAATATTTATTATAACTTGCTTATTTCATATCAATTTTCATTGTTTTCATTACTGTTTACACATAGTAAAGATCTAGAGTTGAATATTGCCAATACCTACTTGTGAATATTGCCAATACCTATCTGTGAATATTACCAATACCTTCCAGGAATATTATCAATACATGCTGTGAATATATACCTAATTGTGAATATTATCTCTTTATATCTGTGTTTACTGTCAATACATTTCTGAACATCTAATCTGAATATGCGCTATTATGCTACAAAACTGTGGCTATTGCCAACACATGTGCCTATCGGTTCAAAATATTCAAACACAATGGTGAATACTATCAGTGCACACCTGAACCTTTACCTGAAAATTACATACCTGTGAATACTGTGTCTGCAGGTACTGAAGCTGCATGGTCACTACTTCCACATTGTCAATGGACTGGACTGTGCGATTGATTTGCTCCTCAATAACATTCAGGCCCCCTCGCACTTCCGCTGCTGTCTGGTTATCTGGAAATCAGCGGTTAAATGTTTGTCCATGATCTCATTGTTGTCTCAGTCTTTTTTCTTCTCTTTCACTTACACATAAAAAGGTAAGAAAAAGATAAGATAAAATAGATAAATTTTATTTGTCCTTAAAGGAACTTTCTTTCACTATTGATGAGACATTGTGTACATGTAACATACATTCACACTCACATAGCATACATATAACACATATTCACACTTACATAGCATACATATAACACATATTCACATTTACATAGCATACATATAACACATATTCATACTCACATAGCATACATTTGACATATATTCACACTTACATAGCATACATATAACACATATTCACACTCATATAGCATAACATATAACATAGATTCACATTCACACAGCATACATATAACATATATTCATGCTCACATAGCATACATATAACATATATTCATAATTACATAGCATACATAAAACATACATTTGCACTCACATACACATAGAATTATCAGTCATAAATAGCATCAGTAGACTCAAAAAAAAAAAAACCAACACAGTTGCAAGTTTTATAGGTCTACTGCATCACTGACTGAAAACAAGTTGATCAGTCATCTACACACCCACAAAGCCCAACCCACCGACGAAGCCTAACCACACCTATAACAAATGCTCATTTAACATTATGGGTGTCAATGGACATTGATGCAGTCCAAACATGAAAACGCAGGAGTTTTGAAAAAAAAAAATGCTCCTGCTCTTGATTTTAATATAACCTTTCCGTTGCTTTTTACCATTTAATGTAACTGCTATCTAAGCGGCTTTCACTACTCTTGCTTTCTACCCACCAAGGTCTTTTGTATTGCCCCTAATCCTATAAAAAGTTCAAGCGCTTTAAAGAAAAAGATTAAAAAATATCATACAAGATCGTTACTCTCTCTAGCTTAAACATCATTCAAACTGATCTGACTTCTTGATAAAAAGTAAAAAGGAACAAAGAGCCCTCTAGACATTTTGGAAGTTTGTGTGTGGATCTCAGTCATAGCATGATTGACAGCTAAAAATATTTTCCAGTTAGAGCTAGACACATCACAACATATTTGTAAAAACTATGTACGCCTTAATCTGATGCTGCTTGCTGTGTTTTAGTTTACGTGCCATACCAGTGAAGATAAGACGTAATATTATGTCATTAACTGTGAAAGGAAAGTCGTATAATTTTACTTATGTCATATGAGATCTTCTGAAATTAGATATTAATTGATCATTATTACTTATCACTCCCAGCCAAGGTAAATCTGAATGTCACTACTCACTATAGTTTTCCCACACTTTGACGACAGCCACATCCAACTCTCGAAGTTCATGTCCCAGATCATCCACAGTCTGTCCCCAGGAATCAAAGCACTCCCCACACAGTACACAGTTGGGATAAGATCCTGTAAGAACGAAGCAACGCTGGTAACTTATTCATCAGATGAAAAAAAACAAAAACAAAAAACAAACAAACAAAAAAAAAAAAAGAAATATGTAGATACAATACAAGAAATTCCATAAGTTTCTCAACAGCTCATAGTGATGCACATATGTCTTGCGACCAGGGCAAATGAGTCGGGATTCACAGCGGGCAATGAAAATATCTGCCTGTTTTTGGTTGTTTTTAACTACTTTCAAACTAAGATACTCATTTTTTTTTTTTTTTCACAAAACATCAATTTAACCTTTTTTAATCTGAAAAAAAAAAAAAAGAAATATGTTGATAGCATAGTCCTAAAAATAGTGAAAAACGGTAAAAAATGGCTGTGACTTGAACTCAGCCAGCGCGACTTGCGACTTATTTGCTCTGAGTGCAAGACATATGTTAAGAGACAACAGCTTTTTATTGCATATATTTGAAACACAAATGAATTTATTATTCACTAATTATTCCACTTCACAACTAACAAGTAAAAAGACATCAGTTCATTTAATGTTGAAATCACTGTGAGCAACAAATTGTTTTCCTAAACCAAGCCTTTCTTTTTTTTTTTTAGTCAGCCAAGTTACTTTCCTTTACTATTAGATTTGCATATAAACTGGCAGTGTGACAAAAAATAAAAGTTTTCTTTCTTTATTTAAAATAAACCAAGCAAAATTTGTGAGAAAAAAAACAACAAAAACAACACACAATTAGCAGAGGAAGAGGGGAAAAATGATTTCCTGTAAATTATGAGTTTTTCGGAATTTTTTGTTGAGTAAGTTTTCTTCTGATTGTGTTGTGTTTCTGAAAGCAATCGTAGTGTTGGAATAATATCTGAATTATGCACATAAATAACCTTTGCTCTACCCTGCTATGTCAGGACAATGGTCTGAAGTGGATACAAGCTATTTTGTTCACAAGGGAACAGAAACTTATGAAAATGAATGAAAAACAGCTGGATAGAAACGGTTGCAGTTATTTTGTTTTTACTCTGTAAAGTGTTCCATTGAGGGTTCAGATTATGGCTACCTGTGTGCATCATATTTTGTCCTGAGATCTTACAAGATGTATGACTTGCGCCCAGGTCAATTGATTCAGAAGTTGCGCTGGGCGATTTCAAGTTATGGCCATTATTAGCTATTTTCTGACATACAAAAAAAAAAAAAAATTTTTCCCCCGCAGAATGAAACTTCAACCTTTTCTAACCTGAAAAAAAAAAAAAAAAAATTTGGTATCTGCATCTGAAAACAGTTAAAAAAAGCCATAACTCGCGAACACCCGGCGCAACTTCTGACTCATTTGCTCTGATTGCAAGACACATAGACATGAACAGAGCACTAGACTGGACTTTGTCATTTACAATTGTCAACGATACATATATGTCCTACGATCATACAATAATAATCCTCACAGTTTGACTCAGAACAACATAGCAAAAAAAATGACCAAACATATAGCTTTTCTAAAAATTGCAGAAAGACAATCACTTTCTACTTAACACACTTACCGATGTAGAATAACTCCACATAGTCAAATGTATCTGAAATGAAAAGAAAAGCAAAAAGAAAAGATCAGATTTCTTCAAAGCTAAAAGATAAGCATCTCTATCAATTCTCTCTTGGCCTCTATGATCTAGTATACGCCAGTCCTCCTCGCTGCTTAACCAAGTATCAGGCAACTTCAACAGCGCAGTGTCCAAGATGAACTCTGTAATTTATAAAACTGCATCATGACATCAACCACCACACCCGAGAGTAACACAATATTATCTGATACATGGACATGAATTGTTTGTAAAGATTTAAAACAAGGACTATGTTAGATGTTTACATCAGGAAGAAACTCTAGAATACTGACTTTTAATACACCCAATCAGTATTCAGTGCATGCAGATGATCACAATAAGGTTATGGAAATCAAACTTTACCTTATGACAATGCAATTATTTTGTTTTTAAAAAGATGATTCATATTTTAGAGGGCTACCAGTTGCTAATTATTACCAACAAATATTCTAAGCACTATCATTTACCCTTGTTGGATGACCAAGACTCCTTAGTGTCTGTTTGAGAGCGTTAAGATACCATGTATTGGCTATTAGACATTAACTCAGCCTTAATCTTAACCTTGCTTCATTGTTCTGAATTGCATTTAACTTTCTCTTCAGATGGTGCAGTCTGGCTCAAGACTATGTGAGATGTGACACGATGAAATCAGGCGCTCATCAAACCGGAGAAGTAACGTGTTTTTCAACAGTGAATGAATTTTTAATGTAATTTTTTTTTCTTCACCGAACCGTTCTATATCAATTTAAAAATACATTTCAGAGTTCAGTATATTGAAATAGATTGAGAAAAAGCCCAAAAATTGTAATTTAGTGGCATGGCCTCACAAGGATTAATAAGGGTTTACAAAACTGAGTGGCCCATTTTCTCAGTAAATTCAACTGCAGCAACAGATCACCCTCATTAACTGGCATATCTCAACATCTACCTAAGACTGAACAACCATTTTTTCACACACAGAAAGGGAAATTAACAATCTTTACAGTGATACCAATAATATTCTCAAAGAAAGGACACACTATATAGCTCAAATGAACTAGAACATTTTAGGAACCAGTGTCTGCTCTCTCTTAGATTTGCACAAATGTTTTGAAGCAGAGTAGCTAATTCCACTGCTACACAAAAACACTTTTATCATCATCTGACCCATTCAATTCCAGCCCACTCAAATTTATTAACAATATTTTATAGTTATACACCTCTCATACATGAGGCATTAAAAATTCAAAGAAAATAAAAATGATGAAATCAACACATTTTATAATTTCAGAGACATTACGATTTTTGGCGAATAATTTCATAGACAAGAGACATTTTTGAGCCTCTATGATAGACAGCAAATAACCTGAAATGTAATCAGTGCACTACTAGTAAGTATTTTGTCATGTGTATGTAGAGTCTGATGCCAAACTGTTCTCAAAACTATCAAATTAATGTGACACTGATTACAGGAGTTGATAGTATAAACTGAAAATTAAACAAGGGCATTTTCAGCTTAGTAAAATCCACTTTGTCTGTACCCCTTTTTTGCTTCAGTTGAAACCATAAATTTCATGTATATGGCAACGGAAGTTAACCTACATGTGGAGACAGGAGAGCATTGGTCACATGTCCTTCCCACAATTCCTGGCAAGGCGCAGGTACATTGCCCAGTGACAACGTCACAGGTTTCCAGAGCTGTTCCATTCACTATGGCCGTCCCTTGTGTGTTGCAACCACAAGCTGCAAAAATAAAGGATACAATAAACAGCAATTTGCTATATAAATGTGCAACCAACTGAGAAACAGAGGCAAAATTTGAGATATAGTCATGACATTCTTTAGGTCAAAAACAAGCATTTGTATGTAAACAAAAAACAAATCTAATTTTCAGGACTATTATATCGGGACGGAAAAGAATCTATTTTGTCACTCACCGGTTGCATGATGGGTACAGTTATTTCCTCTGTGATGGTAAACATTCAAAGATTTATGAAAAGAACAAATGTATACAGATTCAATTTCATCTCCTCATCATCTTCATCTTAGTCCTTAACACAACCTGATGTCATCCCTTCCTCACAAGTTCGGCAGACTTCTCTATCTATCACTCCTGTGGGCCAGAGCCTGGATCTTCACAAACTTTAAACTGAACATAAGCATTCTATACACTCTCAATGTATCCAACTTTAAAAAAAATTATTACATCTATTTCCAAGTCATTTCATATGTGTCTTTTTTTTTTTCTTTGTCTCCTGCGATTTCATGACGTCCCATCGTATTCTATGTTAACGTATCCTCTCCTCTACACACACATCCTGTTTCACCGTATTTCATGTTGTCATAATTCCTCTGTTATGATCTCATCCAGTCCCATCTTATTTCACGTTATCTCATTTCCTACAAGTTCAAAACTGTACTATCTTATCTGAGATATTTTTATTTTTCTCTCTTATGTTCACACCACATACCATCTTATTTCATGTTGCCTTATTCTCTCCTCTAACATTCACATCCTGTCCCATCTTATTTCCTGATATCTTATCTAATATCCTCTTACGTTCACATCCTGTCACAATGTTGACGTTCCAGTAAGAGTCATCACATATGTCACACTGTCTTCCTGTCACCAGGTTCCTGCAGACACACTGGCCACTAGTCTGTGGAAACCAACAATGTCATTTAACCCTTTGACCACCATAGCCCCACTGTCTTCTCTGCGTTAAAAATGACAATTTTTGCTGGCTGATAAAAGTCCAGTGTTGTTAGTGCTACATAAATTACAATAATGTTGCATTTTCATAAAATAATAATTGCAAACAGAGTTAAGGAGACCTAAAAATTCTGACATTTATCATCCTGTTACTCAAAGGATTGAAATTAACATAAACAGAACATTCTGTCACAGATGTGTTAATTTTTCTAGTAATACAAACTGTCATACAATGCACTAACAAATTGAGCTGCGACACGATGAAATCAGGCTCTCATCAAATTTTGACCATATGGAGTTATTGGTATCACTGTAAAGATTATTCATTTCCCGTTTTGTGTGTGAAAAAATGATTGTTCTATCTTAAGTAGACATTGAGGTGTTGGCAGATAAAGATGATGGGGGTGACCTGTTGCTGCAGGTAATTTATCGAGAAAATGGCCTTTATCACTTTTGTAAATCCTTATTAATCCTTGTTAGGCCATACCACCAAATTACAATTTTTGAGCTTTTATTCTTTCTATTTTTGTAATCTGAATACTGAAATACATTTTTAGATTGATAAAGCAGGGTTTGGTGAAGAAAAAGAACAATGCCTAAAAAATCGCTCACTGTTGAAAAACATGTGATTTCTCTGGTTGGCTCAGTTTGACAAGTGCCTGATTTCATGGTGTCACGTCTCAAATAATATCTGTTGTATTTTGTATTAACATATCCCAGACAAAATGATATCTGTTATATTTGCACTAAACACCTAAACAAAATGTTATCTATTAAACTTTGCATTGAAATACCCGAAACAAAATTATACCCATTATATTTTGCATTCATATGCCCCAGACAAAATCATATCTACTACACTTTGTATTAGCATATCCTACACAAAACCATGCCTCTTATCCAATTGATTCAATTTATTTTCTATTAAATAGTCAGGGATGTCAATCTTCTTGCATGAAAATGTATGACAAGTACATACTTATGAGTTCATATGTCTTGCGCCCAGGGCAAATGAGTCACAAGTCACGCCAGGTGAGTTCAGGTCACCGCTGTTTTTTTTTACCGTTTTTCACTATTTTCTGACTATGATACCAAAATATTTCTTTTTTTTTTTTTTTCAGATTAAAAAATGGTTAAATTGATGTTTTGTGAAAAAAAAAATTTAGTATCCTAGTTGGAAGTAGTTAAAAATGATCAAAAACAACCATTTATCTTCGTTGCCTGGTGCGACTTCGACTCATTTTCCCTGGTCGCAAATCATATGAGCTTTTCTTCTATAAAACAGACAGCAGAGAGATGTATAGTGAAGCCAACATTCACTGCAGGGAAGGCTCACCTTGTCACATATGGTGCTAGTAGACCCATTCATGTTACAGTAGCAGGGCTCACAGCCAACACCTGCTACCAGATTGAAGTGCTCGTCTGTACAAATGTCACATTGTGGCCCGGTCACATTGGACAGACATTCACATTCACCGGTCACATGGTCACACTGCCCGGTGCTGCCCGGCTGCTGGTCACAACTGCATTCTGAAACACAGATGTTATTCTATTAATTAATAGAAAATCATTACTGTTTCCTTTTTCATTGAAGTATCTCAGTCTCTGTACAAATCTCACCATTCCACAGATGTGCTGTCTTCTAGGCGTCCCTATTAACAGGCCAGGTAACCAGATTCATTTGAAGGCTGGCACTGAATCGTAGACCTAGAGTTAAACTGCTTTAACTGCAACAGCTTTATAGCATAGTTTGGACACTTTCATTCTGAAATGACGAAACTTCAATGAGCGAAACTCAGATCGTGTGACGGCTTTTTCTTAATTTGGCTATTGTTATAAGTGTCTGATATATTTCTCATATTTTGAATGCAATGAATGTTTTCATGTCATTGATCTGTTTAAATTAATTTGTGCCTCATTTTTGCTAAGTTATGATTTGTATGAATAAAATTTTGTTAAGGCCAACAATTTGGCTTCTTGTTACTGATTTTTTAAATGTTTTTTTTAAATTTGGTGATGTAAACAGTCAGCCTTCAATGCCTACTGCGGGTGTTCGGCCTGGTATAAGGATGCCTAGGCTGTCTTACATCAATATATATATCCAATAGCCTACTTTGTAAAAATCTTATTAAACTTACATTGTTCACATGCAATCAATGAAATTTCAACATGAAAACTTACGGGATGTTATGGTGATGCTGCCTCATAATGATAACATTTTCAATTTTCTGATAATCAATTTTCTAAGAAAAAAAAAAAAATCATGCTAAAAAAAAGGCATGGTACCTTCAATTGTATACTAATAAATACTAACAAAAAAAACAAAAAAGTTTCTTCTTCAAAGATATATACATTGCAAATTCCCGACATGATCACCCAGGTGTTTACATTTTCAGTGTAAATGATCACTTTGGTTTCTTGTACCATGTAGTCCAAACTGAGCCATGAAAAGCTAGTCCAAGAAAGATTATATGCATGTGTCACTAAAACTGATAAACAAATGAGCTTGTTGGGAATCTCTATATGATTATGGGGTCATCTGTTTAACATTATCAGCTCTCAGGTGGTAGAAACACCCTGCTCCTTTGCTAACATTGTGGAACTGCGTTACAAACATTTCATCCAACACAGGCCTTTAGTCTGTGGAAACCAACAAGGTCATTTAACCCTTTGACCACCATAGTCCCTTTGAGTTCATTTCACTATCTTCTCTCTGTTAAAAATGTGTGATGTAACACCTGTGTCAAACAAAGCAAGAGGGTAGATTAATTCATTTTTGATGTATCTTGATTGAACAGGTAATTCATTTTGAGCCCAAGGCCACTGCAATTTTAACTACCACATGGCCAGGCCCATCATCTGGATGATTCCATTACCATGACAAACTGCTACTCTTAATTATTTACACAGCAAAAACAGCCCATTTTATCCATATCCAGGTGAAAACTATCCTACAAATTCTATACAAACCAGCGACCCAATTTATGTCATCAGAATTTGTCTCCCCTTGCACATAGCAAAATTCGTTAAACAGGCAAACTTTGAAACATTTTTCTATTTGCCACCTTCTACTAAAAATGCTTAAACACAGTTAAATGTTATCCTTGCGACAGTGGTAATATATGCCTAATAAGCCAGTCAAAATGAGACATATGTTGATTTTTCACCAAACTGAGTTGTTAGTATTACATAAACCCTGAATTCACACACTTTCATGATGAACAAGGTTTTGAGCTAGCTTCACTCTAGCAGGGATAATGTAAATTGAAAAAAAACAAAGGGTGACTCCTCGATGCCAGCTAAAATCAGGACAAAAATTGGCAAAATGAACACTCAATTATGTACAACTACATTTGAACTTCATAACATACTGATACCATATAATTTGTTTGTAAGAGTAAGGTTTTCTTATTCAGAGATGAACGTTCTTCAAATTCTGCAATATAAAAACATTGACACCAGACCATCTTTGTCACTTCAGCCTTGGATTTCTCTCTTAGAGTCAGAGACTTATCGGATTGATTGTGAGACATCTGATCATCATGTCAAAAACACAACTCATTCCGATTGGTCGTGAGACATATGATATGTTAATCATGTTAAAAACACATGTAGGTGGTGTCAGGGGCCTAGCAATTGGGCCGGCGGACTCAGGATCTGAAGTTCTGGGTTTGAATTCTGACAGGTCCTGACATTTTGTTCTTGGGAAAGACAATTCACATGCACTTCCAGACTCCATCCGGATTTGAATAGGTACCCAACTATAGACAGTGAATGATATTGTTAGATTGGTAAGGATCTGAGCGCCTAACAGGCAGCCCCTTGGATGCTTCCCACGGAGTCTGTCGAAGTAATAATAGATTGCAAAGTGCTTAGATTCTGTACAGAATGGGGATAAGGCCTATACAAATACTCTCTCTATTATGCTAAAAACATCCACTTACCCTGACAGACAGAGTTCATAGCATCACCAAAGTAGCCTGGAGCACAAATCTCACAGTTAAGACCTCCTGTGTTGTTCCTGCAATCAATACATTCTCCTGTCCGGGTGTCACAGGTGTCCGCTCTGTTGTTACATTCACATGGTCTGCACGCACCGCCAAAATTCTGTAAGAAAATACAGTCAGAGGAATGCATCTATGAACCTACTATTTTGTTTCAGAAAACTGACAAAAAATGTGTGACCAGAGGAAAGAAATCACATGTCAAAGAGAGATTCATTAATATTATAAGATTTTGTTACCACAGAATCATAGGAGTTGAGCTTGAATATCTTGGCACAGAAAAGCTGTAGCTAAGTAATTTTTTTGACCAAAATTAAGTACATGTATTTCTGTTTCCACTGACTCCAATACTGGTCAGATCACTTGTTAGTTTAAGTTTCTTAAATGATTAGTTGGATATTATTTAGTATAGGAGGTAGTGAGTTCATTCATTCCCTAGCTAATAGGATGTATTAATGCAAGTACTGCATTTATATTTGAGCATTCATTTTCACAGTTTAACAAATGTGCAACAAAACGACACAACAACAATAAAAAAATTTAGCCTTACCGTGGCATTTTCAGGGGTTCCAAAATAGCCATCCACACACAGTTCACACTGGTTTCCTGTGTGGCCTTCCTGGCAATCCATGCAGACTGGCTCATTTGTCGTCCCATTCAGAGAACAGGAAGTGGCAAATACATTGATCTCATTGGCTACTATTATGCCAGGACAAGCACAAGGCTTGCAGTCATCTGAAAAAATAATGTTACAAACTTAATTTAGTAATTTTTTTTTACAATGGAACAACTCTCTGCACCAGTGCCACGAGGCTGGTCCTTACATGAAATAAGTATGTCTGTTACAGCTATTCTATATATAGCTTTCATCCTTGATGAGGTTCAGGATTTTTGGGGGAACACAGTGGCTCAATGGGGATGGCGTCTGCTCATGGAGAAAACAGGCCGGGATTGACTCACGGGTTCTGCATCAGGGGATGACAGGACATGATGATCAAAAACCCGCATTTTTTCAGTGACTAAACAGTCCCCTGGCTTCCTGTTGGTAGGGAAGCCCAAAGTCTAGCCTTTTCAGATAAGGGCAGATATATTTCAGAGGTCCTGTGTGTATGTTATGCACTTTAAAGAACCCTTGGATGTTCAAAATTGATGGAAGAGTAGGCTGAGTGCTGCTGTCCTGGCAAAATTTCTACCCACAAAAACTTCTCTGCAAAAATTGGCGACGACTAAAAAGCCTTCTTTCTAATGATTGAAAGGCTTAAGAAGAAAAAAAAAAAAAGAGGTTCAGGAATTACTATGTGTTTTCAGTGTTATCACACCTGTGACAAAGATAGGGTCAAGAGATGTTCTTACATAAGCCTACTATCTTAATTTTCGCATCAGAAAAAAACTTCTAAAACATGGTGCTGTGATGTCTACCCTCTCCCGTTATATCCTGAAATTTTGAAAAGTTGGATTGTCTCATAAAATTTCATAACCAGCTTCCACCGTTCTTATTCTCCAGCTCTCTAAAGCTGTTGACGAGTGTGAGGCCACTCCACCCACTAATGTTGTTTTCTTATCTCTTTCTTATCTCCCCTCCTCCTGCATCCTAGCATTTCTCCCAGAATAGTTTCAGTAAGCCCTGTTGATCTTGATACTTGACCATAATTATCTCTTTCTTATCTCCCCTCCTCCTGCCTCCCTCCAACATTTCTTTCAGAATAGCTTCAGTAAGCCCTGTTGATCTTGATACATGGCTATAATTCCACATCTCGTTTTCCTTACATTCACTGTGAACAGCAAATCTTCATTATATGGTCCAAAACCTTGCATTAAACTAATCTGGACCTCCAGTTCAGCAATGTGCTCTTTGAAAAAAGATGCAAAGGATTTTGCAGAAGCATCTTGTCTCATAATCCTTGAATCCATCTCTCAAGTTCTGCTATCAGATTCTATGTCTTACAGGCAAAGCTGGCAATGTAGTGTCCAAATAGAATGCCATGGAGTTTATAGAGGCATCTCTTTTCTGATGCCTTAATCAGTCTTTCAAGTTCAGTTGGTCAGAGTCCAGGTCTCATAGCCAGAGACAAACATGGCAATCACCAAAAAGCATATCAGAGTAATGTCACACTGACATGACATGTTGCCTGACATGCTAAAATGTCACGATGACTTGAAATGTTGCCTGACATGCTAAAATGTCACAATGACTTGAAATGTTGCCTGACATGCTAAAATGTCACACTGACTTGAAATGTTGCCTGACATGCTAAAATGTCACACTGACTGGAAATGTTGCCTGGCAGGCTAAAATGTCACAATGACTTGAAATGTTGCCTGACATGCTAAAATGTCACAATGACTTGAAATATTGCCTGACATACTAAAATGTCACACTGACTTGAAATGTTACCCGATACGCTAAAATGTCACACTAACTTTAAATGTTGTCTGACAGGGTAACATGAGTTGAATACTGGCACTGATTTTGTAGTGTGGTTCTGGCTTACTTCTACATTGGATGTGGATCTAGTGACAGACCAAGCACACATGGTTACTACACTATTGGCTATCCATACTTACTGTCAATCAAAGTAAAACTTATTTGTGTCTGTGCATAAAAAATCTACTGTATCTATATAGTTAGATAAGGTGCAACCCCCCCCCCCTCCCACCAAGAATGGAGACTCCCAAGATATATGCTAATTAACTTGAATTAGCTGTTGGAATCTTGTCCCCAGATAACTGAAAGGCAACAATCTATATGGGCCATTTTCCCCTTGCTGAGTTTCCTTGAAAACACTGGATTTTAGAGACCATGGGATCATAAGAATTAGATCTGACTTTCAATGTGAATATCTCAGCACTGAAGAACTGCAGTAATACTATTTCTACACAAAGCAAAGTACACTTATTTCCCACTCCAATAGTTTCAGTAATTGTTTACATGGAAAATATGAATCGACTCCCACGATCACGTGTCTTATACGAGTTCTGGTAATAACTGAGACTTGACACGATGAAATCAGGCGCTCGTCTAATATTGAGCATATCGAGTTATTGGTATCACTGTGAAGATTATTCATTTCCCTTTCAGTGTGTGAAAAAAGTACTGGTCTACCTTAAGTTGAAGTTGAGATATTGGCAATCAAAGATGATGGGGGTGACTGGTTGCTGTAGCTGAATTTAGTGAGAAAATGGCCGATCACTTTTGTAAATCCTTCTTTACCTTTGTTAGGCCATGCCACTAAATTACAATTTTTGGGCCTTTACTCGCTCCATTTCAGTCACTTGAACTCTGAAAAGCATTTTAGATTGATGTAAGAAGGGTTTGGTGAAGAAAAAAAATGCATTAAAAATTCATTCACTGTTGAAAAGCATGTGATTTCTCCGGTCGGCTCAGTTTGACGAGTGCCTGATTTCATCTTGTCGCATCTCAATTGTTGTGCCATGTACATAACTTACCTGGTGTCCCAATGAGTGGATTTCCGTAATAGCCTGGCAGGCAGAATTCACAGTGATCTCCCTCTGTATTGTGCTGGCACTGACAGATGCCCGTCAGTGGGTCACACGAGGTCACATCTTCTGGCACACAGCTGAGGTCTGTTGCATCACACTGGGTTATGCCATGTCCGTTACAATCGCAAGGCACGCAGAGGGAAGCAGGGGAAGTGGAGTTGATGATAGCTCGGGTGTAGTGGGGACCACATTCCTCACAGCTCATACCCTGTAGGTATGGTCAGAGTACTCATCAATTTTAATACATTTCTATAGATGAATGGATGGATGGGATGAATAAATGAATGATGGATGGATGGGCAGATGGATGGATGGATGACTGAATGAATGATGGAGGGAGATTAGCCACTTGTAATTCAAAATATTCAATAGGAATTTTTTTTAAAACAACAATGACATTAACATCATCATTGTCATCATCATCACCAGCAGCATCATCAGCAGCATCATCAGCAGCAGCATTTCAGGCTTACCTTATAGCCAGGGTCACAGTCACACATTTCAACATTGTTGACTGCCGTTCCTGAGTGGTCAGAGCTGACTGACCCGTCCACACCGTTGTCCAACCTGACACTCAACAAATCCAGGGCCGAGTTTGACATCTGTTGGAAAGAATAACAACAATTATCATAGACTGCACTAACAAAGCCCTTAATCCTGTGCTCTATAGGTCTCTGTTATTCATGTGCACTATGGGGCTCTGAATGGATTTCAATGTGTTGTTAACCTGACAGATCAAAATGAGACATTAGGGTATGTTCTCAGCTTTTTGGTAGGTATAAAAGGAAGCTGTCTGTTAGGCACTCAAATCTTTATCAATCTGACAGTAACATTCTCTGTCTACAGTCAGGTATCCAGTCTAACCTGGACTGAGTCAGAGAGTATGTGCAAAATGTTTTTCCCCAGAACAAAATGTCAGTCTCTGGTAGGATTTAAACCCAGGCATTTCTGATCCCAAGTTCCAACAGCCTAACACTTGAATAACCATCAGAGAATTGATATTTGAAAGAAAAAAGTGCAAACAATTTTTCAGAAAAGGGGTTTATTGATGTTATTTTTTGGAGATTACAGCAATTGGCATGATAGCCCTTGCCTAACGAGTGTCTGTAAAGTCTTCTTGACAGGTCTGGGATTTGTGCCAAGGAAGCAACAGTGTAGATGACTTGCAATGAAATCTCTAAGAAGTATGTACATCATTTACTGCTCACTGAATGAAATCATTCTAGTTAACACTTTAATATTGTCGAAATGATCTGAGATACACCTTCATCTCACCAGCCCTTACAAATATAAAACAAAAAGTTATTTGGTAGAGACATGATAAAATCAAGAGCTCGTCAAACTGATTTCAACAGTGAATGAATTTTTAACACAATTTATTTAAAAATGCATTTCAGAGTTGAATTTGCTGAAATACATTGAATGAAATGTGTTATATAAATGTAATTTAGTTAATAAGTATGAACAAAAGTGATCAGCCATTCTTCACTAAATTCAGCTGCGGCAACATGTCACCCCCATCGTCTTTAAATCCCAATATCTCAACTTCTACTTGAGATAGTTCAAAGATTTTTTCATTCACAAAAAGGGAACTGAATAATCTTCACAGTGGTATTAACACCTCCATGTGCTCAAAATCTGACAAGAGTCTGATTTCATTGTGTCTTTGCTCATATTCATAACAAAAAAACTTTGTCTGCTTAGCAATAAAGTCTCTACAGAGGGCACATTATTCCTAAATCCATCTTTGCTGACAATTTTCCAAGTCTTGCCTGGAAAATTTTCTCAAGTCCAAAATTTTAACTAATGATGAATAACAGGAACCCTGGATATTTCTTGATTAGAAAGAAATTTACTGGAAAAGCTAAGTTTATTAGTCAATGAGGGATGGATGGATGGATGGATGGATGGATGGATGGATGGATGGATGGATGGATGAATGGATGGATGGATGGATGGATGGTTAGATGGATGGATGGATGGATGAATAGACGAAAGCCTTGTGCACTGTCAGGCGGATGACAGAGCGACAGGCAGATATAGAGATTCAGACAGACAGAACGACACAGAAGGAAAGAGCGGACAGATTCTTATGAATATAAACTCTTTGTGGGGCCTTTTCATTGAAATAAACCCAGACATCTTTAAAACGAAAAAAAAGCCGTGGTGATTGAGTTTTAACAGCCGTATTTCTTTCAGTCCATCAAACCCGTAAGGGATTTCATTCATGATTTTAACCTTTAACCGGCTTCTGTCATTCAGGGAGCCCTCTCCCAATTTCTCGTCTTTATTCATTTACCTCTGTTTTTTGTTTGTTTTTCTTGGGGTCTCTAATTTTGCAGTTTTCGATTTAGAGGTGTACATCTCTTCCTTTCTTCTCTGTCTCGTATTTTCTAGTTGATGTTGTTTGTTTTTAATTATCACATTTCCTATTCCGGACCCCGTTAAATTCGCTGATTGTCAGTTTGTTGCTTTTCCATTACATCATTCCTTCCGTGTCCATCTTGTTTTTTTTTTCTTTGTTTTTGTTGTTGTTGTTTGGGTTTTTTGTTTGTCTGTTTGTTTGTTTTGCTTTTCCTTCTTTTTATATTTTATATTTTCTTTTTTTTATACTGGGAATTGAATTTTTGATCTATGAAATGCCAATGACATGAATAACATGAGTAAAATGTTCAATGGATGGATGGATGGATGGATGGATGGATGAATGGATGGATGGATGGATGGATGAATGGATGAATGGATGGATGGATGGATGGATGGA
>JBCAUA010367116.1:0-18555 GCA_038406235.1 Peronia verruculata | reverse complement strand
AAACCTCCCCCCCCCCCCCCCCCCGTATCCGGCAAGCGGTTAGCATCTAACAGCACCCTGGCACTGCCTGTTACTCATTAGAAGAGCAGGCCCTCGTCCCTCTCGTGATAAGCTGCCGACCTAAATTTGTTTGACATACAAGAAACAGGTCAAATATGAGCCCATCTAACAGACTGTACGCATCAGATGTCCTGCTTGTTAGTTCTTCATGAACACCAAGGAAACTACAGGAACAATGATGATGCTTGATTGTTAGGCTAATGCATGTAAATAATCTGTTGCGATGGTTTAAACAGACCGGGATTTAATTGTGTGCTGACAGAAGTTGAATAATGAACAATGGTGGAGAGATGGAAATAAAATAATTTATATCAATGAAATCTGTGCTCCTAGCAATGTTTTGTCATTTTCCTCTCCTCTGCCCATCAAATGAATAGTTAATTTGGTAAGCCTAGGTTATGCAATCTATCTGTCAAATCACTGATATAATTGATTTAAATTTCTCAGATATATCAGATATTATATTCTAGCTATATACATGTACTATGACTATGCATGCATAATATTACCGAGATTATAATAACTCGGCCTATTAACTGTTCTCACTAAAAGTCTTCACGTGAACCTGTCTCCTAGTTCGTGCAGAAGTTACAACTCAAAGCATCAAGTCAGTGGGAAAGAGAGTGTGCATTAACAAATGATGCAGACCCAAGGGTAACAGGGGTGCCCTAAATCAAGGTAGCTTTCCTTTTACTTTTTCTTCTACAGTGTTCTTTAGGTTTATTAGCCTCTTGAAGTTTTCTGATCTCATATTTGCAGAAATTAGAAGTCCTTGTTTTAAATCTCTTTTAAATGCATGGTTGCTACAACCAAAAGCATTTTCTAAGGATTTCAACTTCCTCAAAGAAAACAATTTTTTTGCAATTCACTGAAATGTTGCCATAGTTACCTGATGCTCCGAACTCTGAACTAGGACACGACCGGCGAATGAATCAAATCAGCTGATTGTATTTCAAAGTAAAGATCTCCAGTGAAAACAACCTGCAGTTGCACTAGGGTACAAAATTCCGTTTGAGTAAAATCCAATCGCATGAATACTTACACTGCACAGAACAAGCACAGAAGAGTTCTAGGAATCACACACGTAACACATAAATAAGAAAAGCCAGCCTCAAATGCTCCTGCTCAGGAAAGACGCTGCTGTCGATCTGAGAATGAGTGATCGAGGAAGCACGAACGACTTACTGTGTTTGTTGTGAAAGTTGAAAGTTGAACTTCCGGTAGGGTACTGCGCATGTGCTGGGAGGAGTGACTACTATGACGTCAGCAACTTAAAGATGGCGTCAAAATAATCTGAGCCTTTGTTTACAATACATGAGAGGTCGAAGATTGTCTTTTACACCTTACTCCACGATGCTTCAGTGGTCTCTAGTAACCGCTTAGAATACTCCCTTCTCGAGCTTTAAATTAGACCATTCATTTTTAGCAGGTAATGTATGATGAAGGGGAAAAAATGGACAAAAGAATATTTTCGTTTTCTTTTACTACTGACTACTGTGAAGATTCGAATCAAGAGGTCATCTTGTAGGCTAAAGTGTCCCTGACTATTGTCAGTTTTTCATTCAATAGCCTACATACATCAAGGTTGAACTGTATGGTCCTTGATCACCATTAGACCTAGGTCTAAAAATCTGGACCCTGCTTCTGCGTAGAAAGCGGTTTGCATGATCGCTAGATCAATAGCCTATAGATCAACTAGGATAGGTTACAGAAGTTCATAAAGATCTTGGTCTTGGCCTGGTTTTTAAGATTCAGATCTTGTCTATGCCATGGTAATCTAGTTAGCCTACAGTCTTCGCCCTGGGCCACTTTCTTCCAAATAAGTAGATCTAGATCTAGATCTATGTTCTGAAGAAAACCTGTTGATTTTGAGAAAGACTCCAGTCACTACTTTCTTAAGATTTTGTGACATTTATTAATTTATACCATTGAAACAAAAAAGATACAGAGAGCCTGAGGTACATGCATGCACGCATTATTTTTATGCATTAACACCATTTGTGTGTGAAAAAAGAGTGCACTTGAATATGCTAGACTGAATGCACACAGTTAAATGAATGTGTCCCACTGACATGAGAAAAATACAGTAGATGGATGGATGACACAGACAACAAATTTTTTGGTAAAAAAAATAAACAGTGTCACAGGTAGGACAGGAAGTCATGTGATGTTATTCTGAAGGAGCAAAATTATCTCACAAACTTTTCCCTGATGGCATTCTCTGTTTGACTGTCCATGTGTTCATTTTGAAGTGGACCGGACTTAGTTACTACGTAAATCTCTTCTGGTGCAATATTTATTGTGTGGCAGCATGTAACTTTTTAATTCACTTGTTTTGTTTCTTAGTTTTCCCATTTTGGCTGTGATGATCCAGTTAACAGCTCATGGATGAATGTAAATGCTAAGTTTATGTCAATGAACAGACACTTACATATGTACCAATTGCCGTAAAGCTGCATTGCATGTTGCTCACTTCTTATGAAGTTTTCACTTTGTACAATGTTCATTTTGTTCCTCAACAACCTGCAGTTCATTAATTTATAATATTTGCCATTGGCAGGCAATGATCATGATGACTTTTAACCGTAGAAAGACTCGGGTTTTTGTTGTTTTTGTGTTTACCTTAGGAATTTTATGAACTGGTCAAGAATACATTATATCACACTGAATAAATGAATATTATGATGATTTGTAGAGATGTGAAGTTTTATTTTATATTCTTTTCTGAAAACATATAATTTCCTATACATGTAATTGTTATTGTTTGCAATATTTCAGTGTGACCTGACTTGTTGTCTCTGAGAGCTGCTGCATTTAGTATCTGTGATGGATCTCAACGCCCACCTGGCTGTGATCTTCAGCATTCTGTATTTACTATTTGTCTTAGCTTTCAAACATTCAGCATCCTTGTCGCTATCTAGCGGTAGGTACCAAACTCTTATAATCACATTTAAAATCTGCAACGTCCTGTAGAGTTTGAAGTGTAGTTCACAGGCTTATGAAATGAAAATGCCAGGAGCTGTAGTCACAAACACTATAGTTTTCAGAAGATGCAAAGAAAGTTTACCTGACAATACAAGATGCCATCACTGGTGCAAGGCGAGAATCAATCAGCAGCCTACAGTATAATGCATTGAATTATATGAATGGAATATATATAAAATGAATTTATGCTACAGCTTGAGTGAAAGTATGAGAACTGAACTGTAATTGAATAACTAATTAATAATTTTTTTCAAAAATATTGTTTGTGCATTGTGGTGGCAGCATTTTAGGGCTGATAATTTATAAAATCTTTTAATGTGCAGAAATTATTCCTTGATACATACATTAATATAAAATCACCAGTTTTTTAAAAATTATTATTATTATTGTTTATTATCAGTGGCATATTCCAACTGTATTATTGTATTATTGCTGATTGAAAATAGGAAGTTCAAATCTTACCAAGAGATCAGCAGTATTAGCCATGGTACGCTGAATGTTATCTTGGAAGCTTGATGATTTCAAGTGTTGAAGATATAGTTAATCTATTGTGATATGTTTACTAGCAAATCTGAAAAAAACTTGGAAATTCTTCTAGTAACTATTTGAATCAATTTGGAAGCATTTTATGAACCAATTGAAAGGAGCTGTCTCATAAATTTACAATAGGACAGAAGACTGTCATGAAGACATAGCATTAGAGATGAAGTGCATCACTGGTAGTGGTACAGAATTATTTTTTGTATATATACTGACACATGAACTCTTTGCAGAGATATGAAATTTGTTTGTTTATTTCACAGATGTCCTTGATTGCCCACCGATGGATGAGCCCACAAATGGCAACATGGTGGAAATCAGATTTCCTAGTCATATCCTTCAATACACGTGCCATCCTGGCTTTCATTTAGTCGGTCCAGTGAAGTTAGAATGTATTAATGGGTCCTGGACACCACCTGAGATTACGCTGTGTGAACCGGATATGAACACTCAGTGTAAGTATCTTAGTTTGAAATTTTCTCACAGAAATGAGTTGAAAAAATTATTCATCGTTCGTAAACAAGCTCTGTGCTAAACATTTGATTATCAGTGAAGGATAAACTCACAGGAGGGACAAACGTTGAAAGAAAGCAATTCTCTGACAGAAAATAAATGCTTTGACTGGAGCCAAATTTGTGGCAGTTAAACTCACAAGTTGGATAGAATGTTATAATTTTACTGTATCTGCAGAGAATGTATAGGTTGTCTCCTGATGATCATCAAGCTCATTTTTTCAGAGAAGTTAAGATAAACTTCCAGTGATTGATTGCATAGTTTCTGACTCTCGTATTGCAGTGAAATGCATCACGGCCCCTCCTGCTGTGCTCAATGGGAGGACAGAATACAACAGAGGTGACACCAGTTTCCCTAAAGAACAAGGCAGTATGGCCACCGTAGTGTGTGATCCTGGCTTCTCCAGCGCCGACACATTCCAGACCAGCTATGTCATCGTGTGTGGACCCAGTGGCTTGTGGACACTAACAGATGGTACTCTACAACTGCCTGCATGCACAAGTAAGGGTTAACATTTCTTACGATGCCTCACCTGTGAAGTTGTGTCAAGCTGTATGAGACAGCAGCTAAAGGTCATCAGTTTTGTTAATTCCTCATGCTTATCATGAACGACACTTTTATGAAAAATGATATTTCCCCTTTTCTTACTCACAAGAAGCAAATGTTTCACATTTTGACCTCAGATGCCATAAGATACAAATGAAAATAAATTTGAACCACCTGTGAGAAAGAAAAAAAGAAAATATCAGGTAAAAAAAGTGTTATTTGTGATGTGTGTAATTTATGGACAAAATTCACAACTTTTTTGCCACAGACTCATATACGTTTTGGTGGACAGTTATGAATTGTAGCCAGAAGACTTCGTGTAAACTTATTTAAGCTAATGAAGAGGCTAAGGACAATTATTTGTCACAGTGGAAGCTATTTTTTGAGGGAGGTAAAGACTTGTTCATCAGATCATATTTTGAGGACAGCTACAAGCAATTTCAAGACAGATTGTAGTGAAGATGTTAGTCTGGTGTGAAGGTCTCTTTTTAATGTTGGAATTACAGTTATAGAAAATAGACAGTACAACCAACTTAAATTTGCTAAAATTGTCTTTTCCCTTTTTTTTATTTTTGGTTTACCTCAAAACCTGGATAAATCTGAGCAAGGCAGATATGTCTCATGATAAAAATAAGATAATTTTCACTCAAGTTTTCAGCTCCAATTTTTTGTTCAGCTCAGAGCTGTAAGACTTGAAGTGAAAGTCTTGTAACAAGGAGCCAGGTAGGTCTTGATTGGTCTTGATCTGACTTGTTATGGTCCAGTTATCATAGTAGCAGTACCACTGTTTTCTGTTCCCCCAGGAAAGCATTGCCCGACACCTCCCGAAGTGCCCCGAGCTCTGTATCACTACAATACCTACAACCCCATGATGAGCGAGGGGCTGAAGGTGGAGTATATCTGCGACCACGGGTACGAACTTCTGGATCCTGCCAACGCCACGTTGATGTGTCGCAATGGACAGTGGGAGGGGCCTGTGCCAACCTGTGGTAAGGATATGTGAAAAAAGTGTTTTAGATCTTAAATCTCACTGAGCAGTTGCAATTTTCATCATGTTCTACACAAGTTATTCCAGGAAATGGGTCAGATTGGTGTGACATGGAGATGCAACTAAACTTGGAGATGATGATCAGCTTTTCAGAATACATGTATTTAAAACTTTTTGTTTGTTTGTTAATTCAGTGAAAGATAATTAGTCAGTCTGGTAGCTCTGTTCTAATGAATTCATGCTGTTTTCATGATTTTACAATTCAATAAATGTGTTTGCTGAACATAAACTTACTAAATAATTATTTCTTTTGTTTTTGTCCTTCGCTGCCGAAAAAAAAAAAAACTGTGTACAATAGTGTTTTGCTAGAATGCATTCTTGTTTGAGATTTCATTTGTAAGGAAAGCATAAGATTTCCAACTTTAGGTGAAATGTCATAATACTATGTTTTATGTTCTTCCACTGCCTCTCATGAAACAGTTCTGAAAGTTTTCTGTCAAACCCCCACCTCTGTACGCAATGGGAAATGGCAGCCCATAGTGAAAAACAAGGCGGACATTTTCTCTGGGATGAAAAAGGCAGAGGATAGTGACTTGACGAGGTTTGAGGTGGGGTCCGAAATTGAATATACCTGTGACCCCAGGTACAAACTGATCGGTCATAGCGTCTTGCAGTGTGAACCCTCGCGAGGATGGTCCAGCGTGCCACCAGAGTGTATACCTGAAACAGGTGAGTTGAACTCCATATGCAGGACACTTGGATGTTTGTTTGTTTGTTTGTTTGAGTTGGGGTTTAACAGCACATCAGCACGATCATAGCTATATCGTATGAGACACGGTAAGATACGTTTACACATCAAGAAGAAGAGAGAGTGCGAAAGAAGACAGGAGCAAGGAGAGAGAAGAGAGATGTCATCCCTAGAATGTCGAGGATGGCATTCCATGGGATACGCCCTACCGATGGTGGGCTTTCACGAACTGCAGGTGGTACCAGGGAACATACCTGTATACCCCGAATCCCCCACAGGAGAATTGGATGTGTGTGTAGTTCGTGTAATGAGTGGTGCCCAACACGCCAGTCACTATCAGCCTGTCGATCACATAGGTAGTGTAGGTAGATTGCATGCCATTTTAATAAAACAGCCGTGGCTCAGAGATGGGTAATGGCCTAAAATGTACGGACTTGTATTGTGTTGTACACATACTTACGCCATTATGCAAGGTAAACAATATGTGGTATAAATATAAAAGTTTCTCAATATCATATGACTGTCTACACATATTTAGCATTTTTAATATTGATAGGTCATTTTTTTTTTTTTTTTAGACATTTTAAATATAACTCGCAAGACAGAAGAGTGTGGGCAGCCCTGGGCTACGGTATTGTTATCACTTCTAATGTATTGGTTACATGGCAGGGCTCAGCCAGTCAGTCATGTGGCAGAAAATGGAGTTACCTCATCATAGTTGTTTATTATTCAGTTAGCTATATTCATCTCCATCAGTTATTTGTCAGTGTCGTGTCATCAAGTGTCATGTCATCATTGTCATGTGTCAAGTCTCTTGATGTCATCATACCTTTCTTTTGGTTCCATCTATCGCTTTGAACAGCCTTTTTCCCCTTTTCCCCACCATTTCTTCTATTGCAGTGACAGTTTATGCATATAGAATTTTTTTTTTTTTTTTGTAGAAGCTGACCTTTGTGATTAAGCCTCGGTGTTGATATACAGCTAACTTGTTAATCTCTTTGCACTACGAAATGATTATGAAAAATGCAGTGAAGTGGTTGTACAGGTATTTTTTTTATCTTTGAGTGATGTATCAGTTAGACTTGAAGTGAACTGATTCTTTCTATAGTTTACTTCATCTTTGTTTAAAGAACAGGGTTTTGGTCTTGTTTTTAACTTTGGTCTTGAATGTATTTAGCTCCCCTGGACAGAATATCGTAAAAAATAAACCTTGTTAAATTAAGCATACCAGGGAAATAAAGAAATAAAGGGCTCATCCCTGTGTAGATAGAGTTGGGAAAAACAGAGTAGGAGATAGGGGCTCTAAGGACTTGTACACACCAAAGCAAAAATAGCAAGGGACTCACGAGTGACCAAAACAACTTTTTTCTTCTAAAGGGGATTTTTTTTTTTTTTTTTGTTAACAAAAGCCCATCGAGATAACGTCCACTAGGAAGTTGAAAGACACATTACAGAATGTAACATAACATACCTGGACTAAAGATGTTTACGGCATGATTTGCTGAATTTTCACATGAATTTGACATCTGTTTCCCAGAAAATACGTGGTACTGCTCCGCCATCGAGCAGATCAAGAATGGTTTTTGCAAATGTGAAGGAGAGAACACAGCTGACCTCCAGTTATGCATGCCGTTCCATCGCGGGACGCAGATTGAGTGCACCTGTCTGCAGGGCTTTAAACTCCAGGGTGTGAATGTCCTGACCTGTATCCAGAGCGACAGGCCCAACATCGGTGCCTGGGACTGGCCAATGCCACGCTGCTTTAAAGATTTTGGTCAGTCGATTGTTTGTTTGTTTTGTTTGTTTTTTTGTTGTTTTTTCCTTTTCACCTAGCGTTTGATGTGATCACTAAAGTTTTTTTCCAGTTCTGTTGCAATCTCATGCTGGTGGTTCACACTCTTCTTTAGATGGTGAAGGCTTCCTGCTCGTTTTATCAACATCATGGAACACAATGCGTTGTGAACAATGGGAGATCATTGTGATTGTCCCTGTTACCTCCCTTTGCCAGATGTATGGAGTGTTGAGCAGTGTAAAGAAAAAAAAAAATCACTTGTGGGCTCTTTGCTTAACCCATTCATTACTACGCATATTTCCTCCCTCAGTACTTACAAAATTTCACAAAATGGGCACAGTCACCAACGGATTACAACGCAGTTTCGTATCTGTCTGGGCTAAAACCACTGTACTACTCCGTTGACGTTCAACGTACATCATAATATGACTGAGGTCAGATGCACTATTGATGTAAAGCCGTGTTTTACAGTGAGGTATGCTGTACATCAATTGAGTATTGAACCGCAGTCATAGTCGGACATATGCTGTACCTCAGGGAGAGCAGTGAAGGAGTCAAAGGGTTACTCACATGAAATTGTTTTCTGTAGTAATAGTCTTATATATACATAATTACAGAGTTATGATACATCCTGTCCACTCTTACTTACAGATCCTGAGGGTGGTATGGAAACAATTCCCGACGGAAAAGACAACGCCAATTCCTACAACTCTGGAGATATCAGTGACGACAAGAACAAGGTAGGAACTGCAACAACAGCAGCAGCAGCAACCTGCACATTCAGTGACTCACAGACAACATTTTCAGGAAAGCACGAGAAGAAAGGGCAGTGGATTTTTTTTTCCTGAGTTTTTCCTCCCCAGGATCTTGTTAAAACTTGCAAATTCTCTCAGAACAATGCAAACATCTCCTAGCACGAAAAGCCTAGATTTTTAAATTTTTTTTTCAGAAGTGTTATTTAACCAGACAGCACCAAACCACCATGGTAACATAGGGGAGGGGGGCAAAACTTTCCGATTTTTTTGTCAAAACAGTTTGATATCCCTGATGTTTATCTGTTCAAAGTTTTTGTGAGTTTTTTTTTCTTTGGCTGATGTTCATCTTTTCCATCATAGCACAGACCGACTGTCACTGATCAAACCATTTCTCACCTCCACCCCAGCAGGTCCCGTCGCTGGTGATTGTGGTCACGACGGCGTGCAGCGTGCTCGGAGTCCTACTGCTCATCATGGTGGTCGTCTTCTTCCGCAGAAAGAAGTCCAGAACTAATCTTTTCCAGCAAAGAGGTCCAGTGCCACCACCTTATGCAAGAGTTCATAATTCTTTAGGTATGAATATGTTGTTTTACTTAGGCCTTTGAGCCATGTTAAGGGTGTTAACTTGACCAGACAGTATGAATAGGCCATCTCACGCTCATTCTAGTTGTCTTACACCCAGGGCAGATGAGTCGGACGTCACTCTGGGCGATCGCAGGTTATGGATGTTTTTAACTATTTTCTGACTCAGATACAAAATTTTTTTTTTTTTAATTTAAGAGAAGGTCAAATTCTCGCTTTGTGGAAAACAAATAAAAAATTTGGTAACTAGTCGAAAAACAGATAAAAGCAGCCGTAACTTGAAATTTCTCAGCCCGACTTCCGACTCATTTGTTCCAGGCACGAGACATCTGTTAAGCTGTATGGCCACACCAAGCCCCTCCCACCCCACTCCTTGTTCATTATATCAAACAGTTTTATTGCTTTACTAGAAGAGAACCTACGACCTTCGTCAGAGGTTGTTTAAATACAGGTCAGACGCATACTGCCCTGCGACATAAGGTGTATGGCCAGCGTGGACACCTCAATGTTGATATTGTGGAGGATTAAACGGAATGTCACTAAAGAAAACATGTTGGATGTTTTGACCCCATCATTCTGCCGAACGTACAATTCGGACCAAACACTCACAGGGTTGCTATGCAGTTTAATCTTTTTAGAAAAACATCAAATACAATAAGCTTTTTCGTCTTTATGTAAGTAGAAACACAGATCTTAATGCAACAATGTTGTGTGCCAAATTTCATGTGGATATGTTTAGCAGTTTTCCAGTGGGTATGCCTTTTGTGGGTTTTGCTGCAGATTTATTGTATAGATTTAGATGTAAAAGAGCATAGGATAAATGAAATTATGAAAGAAATAAAGCAGTGTGGCCCAGTTTGCTCACTGATTCACCTCCATCTCTAGTCAGATGGTGCAGGGGACACAATTGTGATTTTGCCTGTTTGTAAAGCACATTGTATGGGTAATGTCCCTTCACAACCAAACTCACACAGTTGCACTGCATTTTCCCTTGAGAGGCTTACTCAACAAACCTTCCACAATTTGAATCTGGATTTTCTAGAAGATGATAACCTGAAGCTATGTGCTCTCTTTCCTCTCCTCTTCTATGTACTTGATCAGATTTTTTGATGTGTAAATTTATCTTACCGTGTTTGGCACGATATAGCCATTAAACCCCGAAAGAAACAGACAGACAAACAAACCTTAAGAAAGAATGGACTTCTCAGATCCACAGACTGATGTTATACATTGGTTAATAATTCATATAACTCTTGGAAATGTGTACTAATCACCACCTTTTATGGAATAATCGTTTTATGGTGATGAGACACCCCCTGGCCTCTGTTTAAACAGCATGGGCTGAAATCAGCATAGAGAAAACTGCGTCCCTGTTTGTGGACAGTTGATTCAGTACTGGATATTTTTACATTCTAACCTTTTTGTTGGATAGTGCAGATATTTCATTTCTACTTTGTAGCATTACATTGTGTCTTTTGTCAGGACTTTTCTTCTTCTGTGGACCTGACTTGTCGAAGTCACAACATGGAAAGGGAAAAATTATACTTACAGTGCCATTTCCGTTATGTAGGGGCATGGTTATGATTAACATTCATGGAGACTATCCTCGTCACATTCAACCAAAGTCCAGCAACTTCCAGCTCATTCTGACCCGTTGCATGACATTTTAAATTTGAGGCCCGACACAATGAAATCAGGCAGTTGGAGCAATCATGTGTTTTTTCAACAGTAAACGGATTTTTGAGACAATTTTTTTCCCTCACGTAACCCTTCTTTATCAATTTAAAAATGCATTTCAGAGTTAAATTTGTTGAAATAGATTGAGTAAAAGCCCCAAAACTAATTTAGTGACATGGCCTTAAAAAGATTATTAAGGATTAACAAAGATAATCTGCCATTCTCTCAATAAATTCAGCTGCTGCAACAAGCCACCCCCATCCTCTTTAATTGCCAATTACTCAACTTTTACTAAAGGTACAACCAAAATTTTTGCACACACACAAAGAAAAATGAATAATCTTCACAGTGATACCAATATCTCCATATGCTCAAAATTTGACGAGAACCTGATTTCACCGTGTTGCATTCTCATTTGTTATTTTGTTCTCATCAGATGAACATGATCGTCTGGCCCTCATGGCATATGCTGACGCCTCTCGAGTCCATCTGCCAACATACGAGGAAGCCATTCGACCAGGAGCTGGCAGTCAGCCTGGGGTGGTGACCGCAGGGGCCGGAATGGTTCGAACATCAAGTCCAACCTCCTCCGAGTACAGGAGGCTTCCCAGCATTCACCCGGCTGTCCGAGCAGCCAATCAGATGCAACATCAACAAAACGTGGGCGGTGACGGGAACAATAACATTAATAACAACAACAATAACAACAGTAATCGACACTCCACGGTGACCACCAGCACCATGAACAGAGACGGTGTGTCCGAGATCTTCGGCTCACTGGATACCGTCAACGTCAGCATGAGTGACGCATCGACGTCGGTGACAGTGGAAACCTTTGACTCTGGTACCTCAAACAGATCCATAGCCTCACAAAGAGCCACAGCTGGCAGTCTGAACTCTTCGGATGACCAGTTGGCAAATGATGGTCAGTGTCTTCATCCACACACATGGTTTATTATTATCATTTAACCCATTCCAAACTGATATCAAATAAACATTGGTATATCGAACAGTCTATTCTCAGATGTGGACCGAGAACCATCAGTCCTCTATCTTGAATTAATGATCCACTGTTACACGTCATGTATTCAAGAAACTCGGTGATATTTCAAACACACTTTTACGATTATAAAGCCTCACAAATCCTGTTTAGTAAAGGCATACATGCTGAAAGGGTTAAATTATGTAATCTGAAAAGATAGTTTATTTCCTGATAAAGTTTCTTGTTAAAATTGTAAAACAAAGCCTTTATCTAACGGCTGTTCAGAAACTTATCCATAATTTTTTATTATTATTATTTTTTTTAATGTGTCAAACCCATTTTCTCTCAGTCAATGGCCAGTAGATTTACTCTGAAACTGACAAACTTTGGTTTTATCAAACTGGATGTAGTCAATTAGAATCACTCATATTGTTTTCTTTTTCTTTTTTTTTTTTTTTTTGAAACAACTTATTACCAATAGGCTGTGTCCAGTTTGTTTTGTCAGTGTTTGTGAGTCTATCATTCCACCGTTTGCTTATATTTCTACTTCAGTCTCTCTGTCTCTGTATTTATCATTCTGTTTGTCTTTGTATCTGTCTGTCCAGTCGTCAGTGTGTCTGTCTGTCTGTCTGTTCACAAATGCTGTCTATCTTCTCCTGATTATTCACTGTCCCTATTTAGTCCGTCAGCTCTTCATCTGTCACCCTTTCTTGCTCATCTGTCTGTCTGTCAGTCAGTCCGTTCACATAATCATATGTATGTATGTTACTCTCCGCCATCCCACAGATGCCCCACTGTTAGATTCCACGTCGCAGCGAGAGGCTGATGTCATGAGTGTTAGCTCCAACCCCAGTCGGACCAGCAAAGAGGACCAGTAAAGTCACAAGCTGTTGCCATGGATACCGAAAGTCATCTCCAACCAGCCTTTAGATCTTATTGCTACGTTTTCTTTACTTCCACGTTTTCAAGGAACAAGAGTTAGAAAAACTCAACACTGTCATCAAAGACACTATACTAATAAGACCAGATGCTCTGTTGTTTGTTTGACTAAAAAATGCGTGCGCTGACATTTCTCCTCCTAGCATGTACATGCACTGACATGCCTCCTCCTATTGTGTACACGTGTGTACACAGCTTTCTTCATGTCGGTTTGTGCTGTAACACACATTTCTGGATCTTTTGAGGAAAATGAAAAAATCACATGCCATGGTTCTTGATCAATGCCTGCACACCACTGCCCCCCCCCCCATTTTGGTTTAATGATTTCCACCGTGGTCGATGCTTGGAAGCGCTGCACATCGTGGGACATACAGAACTGACTTAGTGTCTGGTCTTATCAGTAAAGTGTATCTGTTATAGTTTTAAACAGTTGTCATGGAGATAGTAAGGCGGAGACCAATGACTATGACTGAGATGGTGAGAGAAAGTCATAACTGTTTGTCCGTTAATTACTTCATCACCTTCAACACTTGAAAGAGATTATAACATTTGTTTTCTTTGTATCTTGAATCTTATAAGTTCACAGTTTGACAAAATATAAACATGAGGCTCATTAACCCTGGAAGTATCAAGGGGCCTATTGGATCAAATATTTGCCCATTGTAAGTAAATGAATAGCTTTTAAAACTACATTTCACATGGTATCAGTCACATACTACTTACGTATTTTTGCCATTTAGACCTTAAACTATCAAACCTTGAACGTCAATAAATATCACACAGTCTTTTCTGACATCAGTAGGGTTAAAAACACTATGAGGGAGAAAAAAGGAAAATACCAATCTCGTAAGTCTTGAAGGTGATGATTTGAATAATGGCTAGAGGGTCCCGACTTCCTGTCACATTGTCAAATACAAGTTGATTGACACTTTCAGATTCCAGCTGTCTTTGTTAGGTTCTTGTATAGAAATATTTGTTGTGCTGTAAGAGATCCAGTGCAGAGGATGAGATGAAACGTATCAAATCCTCCCTGTGCTAGAAGATTCATGATTAAAGATCTATTTGAGTCTCTGTGATTTGAAAAACGATGCTGTTTAGGGTGGGCTCACACCTAGGCGTACTTATAACAGGTCAAATACCTGGGTAGATTGAAAACCACAAATATGAAACAGTAATTGATAAAACAACTACCAGTGATGCCAAAACATTTGTCAGATTCAAATAACATGCAAGAAAATATAAAAGGTTTACAAAATAGCCAAATTAAGAAAAGGCTGGGAAATGTGTGAGCACCTTGTATGCAAAGTTGAGTGGGAGTTACAGGGATTTCAAATTTCCTGCTTTAGTAGGATTTCCTACTTTTTGGTTGTTAGTAATTTCTCTTTTTGCCTCAAATCCAGTATTATTTATCATTAACATACTTCAGTTTTATGTATTGCTAAAGAACGTACCACAAACTTTTCCTACTTTTTCATGTAGACAGATTGACATCCCTGGTGTTATCAGGTCTGTTTTGCTCATCGAAATTTCGTTGTCTCAGAATGAGAAAGTCCGAACTACATCATAAAATCATTGCAGTTAGATCAATTTGATTCTGGGGGCCTATGATTTATTACCAGGTTTCAATGAATGAGGTTTTTGGCCTGTTAATTGGGATGTCTAGGATTCCACCATCAGATTTGTGCAGTGTTATCTAGCTAGAACAGAGGCCAATGTCATAGAGGAGATCGTAAAAGATCAAAAACAGATTTGAATTGAACACGGACTAGAACATTAGGGACTTGAACTTTTTGTGCCATAAGCCACAGAGATAATTAGTCCTTACTAATTGAACTTGATGCTTAAACTCTAGTCAGGACAGGATAGGGCAGTGTTATGTTCCTTGATTGGCAAGATATCGTCACGTTCCCTGTAGATTTTGCCCAGTGTATTTTCTTGTAAATTGTACTGTAGATGAGATATATCATAATGGTATCAGGCGCTGGTCAAGTCAGGCCTACTGGAGAAATTATATTTTTTTTCCAAGAGTTAATGAATTTTTCACAATTTAATCAAAAAATATTTGTACAAAATGTTTCTATGGTTATCTAGAAATTTATTTTAAAGTTAAATGTGCTGAAATGAACTGAGTAAAAGTCTAAAAATTGCAATTTAGTAAGGAGACCTTATTGAGGATTAATAAAAATTAATAAACTCCATTGGCTGCTTTGTCACTAATTTCACCTCACAAAGATCATTCCTATTGTCGTTAATTGCCAACATTTTTGATATCGACACAAGGTGGAGCAGAAACCTTTTTTCCAACAGAAAGGAAAGTGGATAAGCTTGACTGTGATACCAGTATATGCTAAAAATTGACCAGCGCCTGATTTCATCTTGATGGATTTCATATGCATCTTTCCTGCCAGACTTCACTAGCTTACATGCTGATTCAATGTACTATTTAAGCACGGATATCCAGTACTAACCAGATAGAGGTCGAGATGACCTCCATCCAGGAGGTTGAAAGACCAAGTCCTGAACCCGCGGATTATAATTCGGGGCAGGCATTTAACAGAACACCACATGTGGTGTAAGCCCGCCATCGGTGGGGTATCTCCCAAGGAGTGTCATCCTCGACCAAAGGACACATCTCTTCTCTTTCTCTCTCCTTGTTCCTATATTCTGTCCCGTTTTCTTTCCTCTGTTCTTGACGTGTAAAACGTATCTTACCGTGTTTGGCACAATATAGCCATAATCGTGCTGAGGTGTCGTTATAGCCCAACTCAAACAAATAAACAAACATCCACATATTTTTATTCTACCGAACATAACAGGAAGAACACAAAGTTGGGCGGCATTTAAACATGTTTGCCAGAGTAGTGCGTGCACACATACCTTTGTATCTCACACTGGTACGAGAGTAGCCGGGATATCCCCAGGTTGTCTCTAAAAAAGTGAATGAAATCAAATAAAATACCTCAAGTGCGAGGGACAAGAACCACTTTGTTTGTTTGTTTGTTTGTTTGTAACTATCAGTCTAATCATTCCTATTTCGTTTTAAATAACCCTCCGCCTTTCAGCCACCCGCGGACGGCTATCCCGCACTCTAATCATCCAGAATATCACTGTCGGCTTGTTCATGCTTGACATCAGTAGCATTGCAGTGATGAGCTATACTAGTATAAAAACTAATACAGTTAAGAAATTCTCCAGGTTCTGAGATTAGAATAATAAAGGGAGGGCTTCATGAATTACAAAAGAATTAAATCTACTTAGACAAATCTCTAATCTCTCTCTCACCTTCTCTCGCTCTCTCTCTCTCTCTCTCTCTCTCTGCCTCTCGCTCTGCATACAAAATAAACAAACATACAAAAATAAATATTAAATAAATAAATTTATAAATAAAAAAAAACAAAAACCCTTCAATAGCCCTGAAAAAGAAAAAAGAAAAAACAAAACAAAACAAAACTCTGTGTACTCTCCACAAAAAGTTATTTTTTAAAACCAATAGTTCAGATTGGCTAGGCAAAAATCTGGAAATCCTCGGCGGAGTGTTTGTACCCTCTGCTTAAAATAGAACACCCACGCATATTTGTTGCCGTTCCAGCACGAGATCCGAGAACAACCGTCATTTGTTCCATGTATTTTATATGTTTTCCTAGGCCATTTGAATGGCAGTGAACAGTTTGGGGTGTTTCTACCTCTCTACTTGAACTAGAGGTTTTTTTTTTTTTTTCAGTCGTTTGCTTGGTCGGAACAGGTTCCTTCGTTCCTTTATTTCCGCTTCTCTGAGACATTGGTTTCGTGCTGGGGTGCACCTGTAGAAGTGCGGCTTGCAAGATTAGACTGTCTACATTGTTTGAATGTGAATTACAAGGCGGAATATTCATTAATGGATTTGTTCCCACTCTTCCAGCATTCACATGGTAATAGTGACAGGAATGCTCCGTCTATCCAACATTGTGAATTGTCACGTGACAGAAGTAATCAGCGTCTGAGTAATCTGCAAAACACAGAGTACTGTGACTAATTGTTTCAACGAGAGCCATTCCTGAAATTGGGTTTTTGCTCAAAATATTCGATTTTAGTTTTTGGTTTTCTTTTAAAAGTTCGGTCTCTGTTGAATATAAAAATGGTATTAAACAGTTGATATGTCCATTCTAAGGTGTTGGGAGGGTGGTCAAGCAAAGGTTTACCAGCCCTTCTGCCAACCAGACTCTTGCTTATTTGGGGTTCTTTATTCAGTGATAGATCTGCTTTTGACGACAAAGAAAGTCTATCTATCTTGTTTCATCTCATCTTATCTTATCTTATTATGCAGTCTGATTTTCAATCACCTTGTGGCCAAGCTTGTGGCCGCTTAGACTTGAAGTCTGTCTGAGTCTGGGCTTCATGGCTACCAACTGTCGCCCCCCCCTCCCTTCATCTTAATGCCAGAAGTCTCAAGAATCGGTTTTGTCAAGATTCGTTCATCCTTTTTATGCACCGAAATCCCTTTCCAGTAAGCTCAAGGTGAAGGAATGTGGTACACTTGTTATATCATTTGGAAGCTAAGTATTTGCCAGTCCTTATTGAGACCATGATCTCACAATCACAAGCTGTAGCAAGATAGACTGACAGATGGCGAACTCTAGTTGTGGACTGACGAATGAATGTTCCATCCAACGATCACACGATCACGGGTAGGAAGAAAGGCAAATCCAAACCCCATTACGACACACTTCCTTCTGTCGCCACTCAGAATCTGAGTAGATCTAGACTTTTTTCTTCAAATTACTTTTTCTTCCTTCTGTCTTTTTGTCACTCCTCTTTCTTTCTTTCTTTCTTTCTTTCTTTCGTTCGTTCGTTATCTCCTTCAGTATTCTTTCATTCGTTCATTTCTTTCCCTTACTTTATCTTGACTCAACCCATCTCACCTTATCTTATCCCACATTACAATACCAACTTATCCTGCTCCATACCCAACATCAAAGCTGAAGACAGAAATTCTAAAAATCCCATAATTTGGTAATTTGTACCCCTCCACCTCCCCTGAACTTGAGAACCACTGACATTTTCATGGGGTAAATAAGAAAATATGTCAAACAGTCTCTGACCCCAGACCACAGGCACTTAAATTCAACGATCTCATCAACTCTTTTTAATTTCGCTCTGGCCTCTAGATATAATCACAACCTCTTAGCCTTTAAACTTTTCTAAATTAAATTCGCCAACTGTAATGCCTTCAGGTTCCCGATATATCAAAAACTTCCCGACTTGAATGAGGGGCACAAGTTTCATAACATTCTTATGTCAGTAGCCTGTGCACTCGATATAAACCTTGAAAATTAAATTCACTAAAAGCCTTTAGGGATATGAGAATGCTTGTTTGTTATAGTAAGGGGGTAGGCAATGGGAGGGGGGGGGGGTATGTGAAAGAGGGGCAAGTGGAAAGTGGATGGGGGGGGGGGGGGGAACCCTCACACC